>ML826953.1:11138-45939 GCA_009831015.1 Picea engelmannii
ATAGTGACACAAAATACACACTTGAGAGGGTTCAAGCGGATATTGAACTGGAGACATCGTTGGAAAACGATGTGTAAGTCGTCTAAATGATGGGTTCTCTTTTTGGATAGAGAAGTGAGGTCGTCCCAATAAGCAAGGATGATGCGAGCAAGATCATGAAAAACATATATCATGGCCCGTTGAAACATAGCATCGACGTTTTTTAGTACAAAAGGCATGTCGTGATAAGTGACTGTACCCTCAGGGGTAGTAAAAGTGGTTTTGTACTGATCTGCTTGATGGATTTGAATTTGATTATATCCAGAGAACCCATCCATAAAGGATAGTGCCTCGTTTCCGGCACAATCATCAATGATTTGGTCGATGAACGGGGTTGGGAAGTTGTCTTTGGGACAAGTATGGTTGAGATCATGAAATTTTGTGTAGACGCAAATAGTTCCCTATTTTTTGTTAACGGGAATGAGGTTGAAGACCCAAAAAGTATATGCAATGGGGTAAATGAACCCGACAACACGTAACTTGTCAATTTCGGCTTTGATAGCCGTATATTTGGATGGGTGAAGGGGGCATTTCTTTTGACGAACAAGGGCGACATCTGGCCAAGTGTTGATTCGATGTTTGACTATAGAAGGACTGAGGTCGGACAACTCTGTATATGACCAGGAAAAAATATCCCTGTATTCCTGAAAGAGAGCTTTGTAAGAAATGAGTTCATCAGGGGAGCATGCGGCACCAATGGTGATTTATTCTACGATTCACGGTTTAATGGAAGTGTCCATTTTGACGGTGGGGAAGATGTTGGCCATGTTGCCTTCTTCAAAATCATCTGGGGCAGGGATAGGGTTGTTGAACCAGTCTATATGCTCCGAAGGAATAAAATCCTTGGTTTCAATTGTGCACATGGAGGCTTTCATAGGAGGGTGAAAGGCCTCTTGTGAAAGAAAAAGTGTTCGATGATGGAGCACATTCATTCCATGGGAAATCAGGGGTAGTGAGTTCCTCCAGGATATCTTCGTCGTAGTGGAAAATGCGAGAATACAGGGGATCCAGGGAGGTGACAGGGTGAATTGTCAATGGGTAAATGTTATGGTCCTCAAGTGGTGAGGACGTAAACGAGATATTGTGTACAGGGTGTGAGGGACCGTTGGACATAAAGTAAATGTCTCGATATTGTGGATGGTACCTCGTTCACTCGGGGACTGACGACGAAATATATCAAATATCAGTAATGTGAGCCTTTCTGGGGGGTGACTAAGAGGGGTCTAGCTGAGACGTGTGGTGTACTGCAGCGAATGTTTGGTGAAATTGAGGTAGAGTTGGGCAATTATGAGTGTAATGGCCATATTCTGAGCATATGGCACAAGTGAATTTGGTTTGTAACCCTTTATTACGTGTGGTTGAGGACTCTATAGTAGCGGTGGATGTACTTGGTGGAGTAGTGAGCGATGGGGTTGCTCTAGGGAGATGGATAAGATTGCACAATTTGGGAAGAGTAGGACATTTGTTAGTGGGGTGCCCTTCTCGTTCACATAGTGCACAAGGAGGTTGAGCTCGGGGAGAAAGTGGAGCTATGGGATCATTCGTTCGTCGTCTTCCCCCAGTGGTAGTGGTGTTTTTTCCAGTTGGGGGCGGGGATGGTGTGGCAGGAGCCTGTACTAGGATCTGCATTAGTAATCCATATGTCTGAGGAGGGAGAGATGGTGTAGGAACCATAACGGATGAATGGAGATACCATACAGGGATGGAAAGAACCATGTTGGGAAGGGTAAGAGTAGCAACTACCTGAAATGTTTGGACTCCAGGTGGGGGTAGAAAAAGGGAATTTGGGTAATGGCTTGGGGGACTATCTCCCAAACCGGGATTTTCCCCTGGAGGGAGGGAAAATATGGGATAAGTGGTGCAGTGGGGTTCTTAGGGGATTCCTCAGGTAATAGTTCTTTGACTGGTGGAACTTTGATGTGGGGAGGGGCCTCGGTGGGAGTAGTATTGTCTCTGATATATGTTCCATTAGAAGATACTACACACACTTGTGTTGAAATAGCAGGGTGTAGGAGAGGTGGTGCTCCATGATATGCCCCCAAAAAGGATGGGTTCTTAAAAATTTCGAGACCCATGCCGATGACCGAAAATGCATCTGAGCTAGTGCGGACAAGGGGGAGAATGTTATCAATGTTGCAGAATGATTAGGCTCATAATGTGTAAGTTGGTTTATGGTGACTATTTTCCCGTTGTGGGGGAACATCATTGTTCAAAACAAAGAAGAGACTACCGCCTTCATAGCATAAAACAAGATATTGTAATCAAGTGGGTCATCGATAACTTCAATGTCGATGAGGATGGTTTTTCCCCCAAGTTCTATAGGGACATTTTGGAAGAACCCTTCGGGGGACGATGGACGACCGTCGTAAGCTCTCAGGGTGATGGTCGATGGTACTATCTCAGGTGAGTCGAGCCTTTTCCATACTACTTTGGACATGATGCATGTGGATGCACATTCATCGATGATGCACCGATAAACTGTGATGTTTCAGATCTTAACTGGTATCTGAAAAGCTACCATGGTGGGGAGGCATGGTTCTTCGCTATCTAGATCAAAGGTGATGATTCGAGTACCAGCTGGGTCGACTGCCCCCAAGGTGGAAAGCAAGGATTTCCAATGAGATGGATAGGTTTGGAGGACCTCCAATACAAACATGGTTGTAGGAGACTGTGCTAATTCGTCGACCAGACTGTAGTTATGTGTTGCCCTAGCATGAGGGTTATTTACATTCCATCGTAACGCCATACGGGGTATATGAGTATTTGGTTTAGTGTTAGGGCATGGAATCATCAATGGTTGTCCGACTGTAGCTGGAACCGCTTCTGAGGTGGTTGGGGTAGATTCAGGGGGATCACTGTATTGACAACCGCGTGTTTGCAGAAGAATATTTTCTTCGCTGGTAAGGAGGATGTTTTGATCGGCTGGATTTCCAGGTTGATTGGGACCTAGATTTTGATACTGCCCCATTTGTGGTGGGGTGGGGATTATCCCCTGTTGGGTATTCATCACACCTTGGTGTGGAATAGGGTTTTGCAAAACATCTGGCGGTGGTGGTTGCAAATAATGTTGTGGGGCCTGCTGAGGGGCAGGTGGCGCTAGAGGACGTTGCGCATTCATGGATTCTATCATACATTTGAAATCGACAATTTGGGGGCAATTTGGGGGCAATGTCCATACTCACCGCATAGAGCTCAAGGGAATTTTGTTCTGAGGTTATTGTTCTTCCCTTGTCGTGGTTGATTATTATTGGTGCCCCCTTGGGGGTTTTGGTTTCCTTGATTCTAGTTTCCCCCAGTGGGATGGTTTTGTTGGGGGTTATTTCCTCATGGTCCCAGGTTGTTATTGTTTCAGTTTTTCCCTTTCTTCTTAGCATTATTTGGTCGATGGGACGGATTTTCTGTATTCAAATGTTCAAAAGTCTGAAGTTGTTGAATGGGAGAGGGTTGAACAATGTTAACGCCGACATGTGGTTGGCCTGGTGGAGGAGAAATCTGTTGTGGCGGACCAGGAAATGGAAAATATGGATTGTTTTGTGGAGACGATCCATATGACGTGTAGGAAGTTGAAGTGCTTCCACTACTACTGAGGTTATATGTGGGGGTTGAAGGTGAACTCATACTTGATTGAGAGACTCGATGCATCATGGGTACCGGTGAGGGTCCACACAATGGTGGAGGGGGAGCAACAGGATATGACTGTTGGTGAATGGGAGGAGGGTAATAAGATGTCCCTCCATATGGTTGTGGATATTGATGTGCACCATAAGTGGGTGACGGGTGGCTGTAAGGGTTGAGATGGGTCATATACCCAATCAACCAATCTGCAGTGTGGGACATCCCAGGTTTGTCCTGGACAAATGGTATAGGCCTGGGTGCATCAGGTAATAATCTGTACAAGTAACCTGATTGTGCAAAGATGAGGTCAAACTGTTGGGACTTGCTGATGACCTCCTCTTTTGATTGACAAAAAGTGGATGCTACATCCTCGGAAATAACAGAGACGGGTGATTTGAGAAACCAATCGAGACATTGTTCTTTGGTGGTTTCTGCTTTACACAAACTGTGTCGCCAACGCCATTCATGGATGTGGTCGACTATATGGATAGCAGTGGTTTGTTTGAACTCAGAGAGAATTTCTAAGCCGATATTATGATGAACTGGTAGTTGGAAAAATGACAAAAAGGCCTTGGCCAATGATTCAAAGGTCACATGGGACCCTGATTTTTTGTCCACATACCATTTGGCTGATGATCCCATAAGAGTTATTTGAAATAACTTCAAGCGGATGGAATCATCCATAATGTTGTTTGAAGAGCACCGTAAGTGAAATTTCATGACATGGTTGGCGGGATCTTCCCCTGGTTTTCCTTCAAACTTTGGAATATCTGAAGGTAGTTTGGTAGGCATATTGGGCCATGTAGGGTCATGTAAAATGGGATCATTCGTGAGTTTGGTTAAATAAAGAATGTTGAGGGATGCCAAGTATGACATAGGAAGATTTGGCGGAGGATTAGCTCCAGCCATTGTGTGAGTAGGTAATGGACATGTCCCTTGAGAGGGATTTGTTGGGTTTGTACTTCCTCCTTGGGAAGAAGTTTGACCCCCACCTCCTTGTGAAGGAGAACTAATGGATGGATGGCCTTGGGTATTGGACCCAAGCAAAGTGGAACCAAGTAAAGTTGATCCCAAAACAATAGCACTCACAAGGGTGTGAGATGGTTGAGTCCATGAGTTGGAAAGACTAGGGACTCCTCCTAGAATAAGAGGGAGATTCTGCAAGCATCTGGAACGATGGGGATTCTGTGGTTCCGTTATGGTTTCCGACTAGCAAAAGTGAATGTGTGCAAATGGTGACAACAGAGAAATAAATGAACAAGATCTTTGTATATTTTTGACCTTCACAAGATAGTATAACTCACAATTGCATGTAATCAAATGAACATCATACATAAATCAACTGTAAAAATGAACAAGCATGTGGATAGGTGGATTTTGTCCGCATGGTGGAACAATAAAAACAAATGCTTGTGTCCTAAAAGACGTATCATCATTCCTATCAATTCAACACTGGGTCTTCCAATAGCACTCAACAGTGGGGTCTGAAGCCACCGGAAGAGGAACTAGTGAATGTTGAAGTAATCAGTTATAATGAGGGGCAGAGGGTGCATATCTCGAAAAAGATGGCAATATTTCCCAATAGCCACACAAAATTTGATCAAGGTGCGATTGCAGCCCACAATCGCCACCTGGGTGGATATCCTAGTTTTGGCCACTAAGTACCTCGGTCAAAGTGCGACATTTAGATTTTCGGCCTTAGAAATGGGTTACGGGCTCGATTCCCTCACAAGAGTTGGGTGACTCAAGGAGGGATGCACAGAACAACCAGACCTCAGCCTTCGACCCTTCATGGGTATCTCCCGACCTTATGGTGTAGGAGCACTTGACTTGGAGGATTTGAAATTTCTCTATTTCTCAACTTCTATTGTTTGAAAATGTGAGACCCTGATAATGGGGGGTTATTTGGATGCCTACCCCCGAGATCCTACCTAGACTAAAAAAATTCTTTTGGCACCTCCTGTGGAGGAAATTTTAGTGTGTTTTAGAAAAAAAAAAATAGATGTGATGGGCTGAGAGATTGGGGTCATGGACCAACCTCGTTTGAATTAATTGGTGTGGATAATTTCCAAAGAAGTAGTCAGATCTTTCAGAATTCCTTTGGAGAAAGCCTACTTCGACCTCCACTATTCTAATAGAAATTATGTGTGTGAGGAGTGGCTTTGCGTGCAAGAAAGTGACAAGTGTGCAAAGATTTTTAATAAGTTAAGTGTGAGATTGCAGCATGTGGACTTCTTGTGGTCCTTACAAATATTCTTACCTAGCTTACTATGTGTCTTTGGCACAACCTTGCGGAATATTTAAAGCCCTAAAGAACTAGCAATGTGGACATATGGGTCCTTACAAATCCTTTAAACTCCATAAAATGTTGTCTATACTAAGAAAGCTTTGAAACTATCCTAGAATTGTATATATGTGGGCATGTATGGGCCCGTTACTTTGATATTTAAACTTCCCTAGATTGTGATCTAAACTAAGAAAGTTTTTTAGAAACTATCATAAGATTGCAAACATGTGGGAATGTATGGGCCCTTACAAAGCTTTAAGATGGTTTCAAAAACTAAGAGGAACTCTAGGGGGGCTTTGTCCTCTCCTAAATGATTTGTTAAGGGAGATAAAATATTCTTTTAACCACCTTTCTGATTCCCGAGATCACATAAGGATGCGGGGGAAGACCATACTTGAGGGTTAAAATTAAATTCTAGTCCCAATTTAGGTGATTGTGTATGAAAGCAATAATTTCAACTTAAAATTTTAAAAGCCAAATGAGCCATCCATGTAGCAACAAAGAAAAAGAGGAGAATAATGATTTTTAACCCTAAGTGCCTATGTTAGCTAACCTTTCTTATTGGAAATGATTCTAAGTGGAGTGTAGTTTCCTTACAAAGTGCAGGAAAATAAAAATCTGAAGGCTAGGGGCTCTCAAACCATTCATAAAAACCCTTACAATTTGAAAAATTGGACTTATGCGTGATTCATAGTTCTGACAGGTGCGCAGAGGGCGCACAATGCGCAAAGTAATGAATCTTGTTCCGTGCACAGTGCCCAAAATGCGCGTCTATGGGCATGAAAATCTGTGCACTTCCTGTCATGCGTTGAGGGATAAATTTCCATGTGAAATACTCCTTCCTCAGCTCTGAATTTTGATTTTGGCAGGTTGGTCTAGGCCGGTTTTGGTACCTGCAAGTCAAAACAATCAAAATGAAGTGCTCTCAAGGCTCAAATAGGGAGAAATTTGATACCGATCCCTAGTATGGTCGCCAATATGTTGTGTTGGTTTTGTCACTTGGGTGAGCAAAAACACAACACTTGCATGTTTAGATAAGCCTGCTAAACAAGACAGAAGTTTGTGAGTGGGTTAGATGAACTAAACACACATGAAAACAAAGAAATACAATTAAAAACAACTAAGAAATAAATGTTAGAAAACTTGAGAAACTTATAACCATGAAAATAAAAAAATGACCAACATATTGCTACCAATGGATCAATAAATTAGTAGGCAAAACATCGTAGAGAAAGGTAGGACTTATGAGTCCCCTCTTCCTCCTTGGGAGGGCTCTTGAGTTCCCTAATTGAGAGCTCTTCTCTTCATACAATGGAAGAAATGAAAAATGGTGAAGAAAAACAATGCCTATTCCCTCAAGAGGTGAGTGGAATGGCCTATTGCAATGGTGCTTGAAGGCTTCAAAGAGAAAAGAAGATTCTCAAAGAAGAATTGTTGCAGCATAACAATATGTTGAAGATCTTGTTTTCTTAGCACACCCATGGCTCTTATTTATAGCATCCATTCATGAAAAAATGTAATTGGTTCATAGTGTGAACAAGGGGTCTTTTAGGGCACCCACTAGCCCTTGACTAGCCTCCAAGCTAGATTTTGCTTAGATATGAGTGTCAAATCGTGTTGGGGTCGGACTAGAAGTGGTTGAGCGGCCGACAAGATCCATAATTGCGTTGTTCATAGAAATGTGCGGCTTTTGTCGTAGACAGTCGCGCATTTTGCACGTTGATGTCTGTGTTAACCTGCACATTATGCGCACTGTGCACGCGTTTCCTTTGGTGAATCTACGCACTTTGATTTTTGACCCAATTATATATTTTTTGCCTTGTGATGGACTTTAGTGCTATATATGGACTAATTGTTGTTAGCATTGATGTTTTTCTTCAATCATTGTGTGCAATGTTGTGGGCGATTTTTTAGTGATAACAATTATTACAACCAAAAATTTAAAATCAATCTCGAAATGAAGAGGTGTTATTACAAGTGACATCTTTTTTTTTAGGTTAAAATCACAACTTGTTTGAAATCATGAACATAATCACTGATATCGTTACAACAAAAATTTTAAAATCAAATTTCAAATCAAAAAGAATTATTATCAATAGAACTTCTTTATTTTAGATTAAAATTAAAACATCCTTTTAAAAACATTGTCTAAAACAATAACTCGGTAATAAACAAAATCATTAAAAACACAAAATGCAGCGATGACATTTATATGTCCAAGCGTCAAGCACTGCCGCACCGCTGGAATAGTGCTCTGATCACCACGCCACGCCACACCACACCACACCACGCTGGAAACGACCGCTACTTGTCATCCACTCCACGTTGGACACATCCACTACTTGTCATCATCGACCCTAAAAGCACTGAAAGAATGTATGGCAACTCGTGTCGCTGCAAGAACATGTGGCGCTAGTTTGGTGGCAATGGCATTGGCTAAACGTTCTACCTTTTGGGTTTTTTGGCCAGAATCCGTCCATGTAAATTTGGACAAAATCACTATTTTCTGTAGTTTAAATTGCATTTATGAATGCATAAATGGATTTAGCGTGATGAAAAACCTCTGAGGCACTTGGATTATACAAACTTAACCACTCAAATCTACATATCCAACCATTCATCACCGAATTTCAAGCAAAATCAGACAGAAAAAGTTACCAGAAAACAACCAAAAGATAGAACGTTTAGACTACAACGGTGGCAATTATTCGACATAAGGAAATGTCGGTAATTTGCCGGACAATTTTACGTCACGTCTCGATTGTGTTAACGTCCCTTCGAGAAGACTGTTTCGGGTCAAGTGTTGATGTCGAATATACGACGACGAGGACTGATTTGACCGGTAAGCCAAGACCAGTGGAGGCAACTCAAAACAAGTAACCGAAAACGTGTATACCAACGTGTCTCGTACACTACGAGCGTACATACATTTCCGACAGAGTATGGCCGTGTTTGGTGTTATATCATTTGCACCGTATAACCTGACGTGCTTCGTTGTTGTTGTTGGCGGCATTCGGTGGGATGATTCATTTTTATTACAGGAGTCGATGGAAAAAAATCTAAGTCTTAAAACTATAGATCCTAGAAAACCTTATCAATGCTTTACAACATCTATATTTTTATAATATTGTTTTTTCACATGAAATTATGAGACTGACGAAAAAAAATACTGAACTCTTTATAAAATAAATATTTTAATCATAATAAAACAACATTTAGAAAAGCAAAATATAGGTAAATCTTCCGCATTTCATATGGACATAACATAAAAGATTTATTTATTACAGTTACACAAATTAAATATAAGTTTATAGATAATATTAAAAATATTTTTATTTTTAATCATCATCTTCAATATATCATTATAATGTAAAAAATAAAATTTATAGTTAATTTATAAACTATTTGGGACTCGTGATTAATTTGTATTTGTTTTCTTTGGTAATTTACGTCATGGTAATCAATATCTTTTGTGAGACATTATGTCAGCGAAGTTGACATGGCATCCACATCATCTACATCATCTTAAAGTAGCTGACCTCAACATATCTTAGTGACAATTATTAGGAGTAGGTTAATTAGGGAGCAAATAGACATGTTTTTCAAGTAAAAATGTTTAATTAGGGAGCAAATACACGTTTCCAGTTCCTTGTTTCGAGTTACTTTCACCGGATGCCGCCCAAAGGCCCTGGTTGGCTTACCAGTCAAAGCAGGTCGTGTCCGTCGTATATTCGACAACAACACTTGACCCGAAGCTGTCTTCTCGAAGGCATGTCAACACAATCGATACGCGACGTAAAATTGTCCGGCAAACGACGGAGATTTCCTTGTGTCTAGTAATTGCCACCAAATTTGTCCCACATGTTCTTACATAGGCTCCACACATTCATGAGGCTGGAGTGAGGCCGGTTTAAATTCATGGTGTGGGAGGAGGGAAGGTGCATGGCCAATGATCTGGAATTATGTTTATGTTTTACTTAGACACTTGTAATCTACTAATATTTTCACTTGGACACTTGTAATCTACTAATATTTTATCATGGAGAAAAACAAATTATAATAATTATAGCAAATAAAAAAAAATATTATATATCTATTAAATAGAAATAAAAATATATGAAAGAGAAATAAAAAATTTACATATAAAAATGTTATATAATTTTTTTTTTAAATGAGAAATACTATATTTTTATATAAAAAAAAATTTAAAATGAGAAATACTATTTTATGTATATATAAAGAAATGTTATTATATATATGTGTGTGTTTTACAATAATCAAAATTTTGTTTTTACATATTTTTATCTACATAAGTTTTTAATTTTGTATTTGTAATTATTTTTAATCATTTTTAAATAATAAAAAAATTATATTTGGATGGATTTGAATTTTTTGTATGGTCAATAAATTTAGAGTTAAAATAAATTTAGACTGATTAGAAATAGAAATGTAAATAAAAATATCTTATATATATGAAAGAGAACTAAGATTAAAAAAATGAGAGATAATAATTTATGTATATATAGAGAAATGTTATAATAATAATAATCATCAAAAATTGATTTATATTTATATCTACATAAGTTTTTAGTATCTTTAATCCATTTTAAAAAATAAAAAAATTGTATCTCTATGGATTTTTATTTTTTTTTGTTAAATGTTGGATAGATTTCTAGTTAAAACAAATTTAGACTTATTATATGAAGAATCATAAAGTTGTAGTTGTTTTAAAGGTAATGGGGTAGTTGTTTCAAATCTAGAGGGGGTAGGGTATGTATACCTTCTTAGATTTTATTAGTCAAATCCTTGGACGGAGTGGATCCCTTGTCCCACAAACAAGGGGTCTCATACACCAATTTAGTAACCTTAAAAATAGATTATTATTATTATTATTGTGATTTTTTTGAAACATTAATAATGTCTTTTTTTTTTCTTTTAATTTTGGATAGTTTTTTTTTTATAGTAAAAAAACTATTTTTTTTTTATCTTTTGTAAATTTTGATGAAATTGACATAAAAAAAACTAAGCTAAACATCCCTCATAATATCATCCTCTTAATTTGAGAAGACCTCAATCCAATTGTCAACTTAAGACATTTAGACTCTCTCTCCCAATTGAGAGAGAACATAAGTGGAAGTTATGCATTAAAAAACTTTGAAAACTTTAACAATTTGATTGAGCCACTTTGATCATGCATAACTAATAAATCAAACTATGAAAAGTTACGTGTCATTTGGACGATCTCATAGTTGAGAGAGCGCACCATAATAAAAATGAAACAAATACATTGTGAATGGAAATAAACAAGTATTTTAGATCTGGAGTAGTTGAAGGTGTTGTCTAAAAATGAAACAAATACATTGTGAATGGAAATAATCAAATACATTGTGGATGGAAATATTTTAGTATTTTAAATGTTTAAGGTGTTGTTTAACAATTTTATGAAATACATTGTGGATGGAAATATTTTAGTATTTTAAATGTTTAAGATGTTGTTTAACAAATTTATGAAATGGTTTTTTTTGAATTTGACAATTTTTTTGAATACTCCAAATATACAGAAATAATCATTCTAATAAGAGGATTTAATAATTTTTGTCGAAATGAAAAAAAAATATACAGAAATAATCATTCTAATAGGAGGATTTAACATTTTTTGTCGAAATGGAAAGAAAACAAAAAATATATATGCAGAAATAATCATTCTAATAGGAAGATTTAACATTTTTTGTCGAAATGAAAAGAGAAAAAAAGAGACTGAAAAGAAAACAATGATCCCACTCCCTACGTGCCTGTCATCCCAAGCTATAGCACTAATCTCAAAACCAATTTGATAAATGAATAACAGCATTCCAAAAATTGTTTATGAAATATAATTTTCTCGTGTGCCAACATCGCTCTAGCCCTGCTGCTCTTTTACCTGGCCGTTATTTTTCACAGGTATCTCGTAATATTAGATGGGAGAAGGCGATTAGATTGGGTTGATGGATCAGATTGGGAGTTAGAATTTTTTTGAGTATTTCAAGAGTGAAAAATAACTTTAAATTTTTTTTTGGGAGGATAACAATTATTTACACAACCAACTAAACTAAATTTAATTGACAAAAATAATAATATATAGATTAAAAATTTATTAAAAAAATTAACACCATTAAAAATTAAATCATATCAATGATTAAAATAATAGTCTAAAGAATAAAAAACATTAATTAATAAATCAATAGTCTAAATGTTCTATTTTTTAGTATTTTTATCAACATATAATTTAAACAACAAAAAATGGTGATTTCACCCAGATTTTTTTCAGAATTTCAATAAAAAAATTCAAAAAATAAATATTTAAACAACTTCATTAATAAATATAAACATATCAATATAAACATTAATTTTGAAATTTGAAATCCAACATTACTTATCAAACAAAAAAACTATTCAATTTATATTCATTTAAACTAATAGTTAAAAAAACAAAAGTAACTTGAAATAAAACACAAATATAAATAAAAATATAAAAACATAAATACAACCAATAAATAAAAATATAAAAAAAAAAAAACGGAAAATATAAAATTTTTAATTAAGCGTGTGATTATTTTAAGTAGCAAGTGTAATTGTACGAAGAGAGTCCAAATTTTGGTGAATTTCATATTATGAAGTGTGTTTGTGAGAATATCTCATGCACGTGAGAACATGGTGTGGATATTCCTAAACAACTAGAGAATCTCTCAAAACAAGAGGATTATCATATTTATAAAGATTCAACTATTATATTGTTCGTAATTTCAGAGTAGTTGGTATTGTGATGTCATTTAGGGATACAATAAAAAACAAATATAGTGGAGTATGTTAAGGAGATGTTGATGGTGGAGATTACAACTAGAAGGTTACGTATCTACATTCATTATATGAAAAAGATGATATGATTTGTAGATTTAATGGGTATTGATCTCTTACATCAGTTTGTTCCAATGGGTCCACACGATTTGGATAAAGAAATGTGAGATATCTGAGTGTTTGAGGAGGGTCCCCGCTTTTGGGGAAGTTCATAACCCTTTGGTTTTCAGATTTTAATCCTAACACTATGTTCATTAACAAAATTCCACTTTGGGTTCGTCTTCTCAATTTTCCATCAAATTTATGGTATTTATTAGTTTTTTAGGACACTATGAATACTTTGGGCACTTACATAGAATCATATATTGAGAGAGTTGTGGCGTGTTTATGTACATATGCACACATTTGTGTTGAGATAGACCTGAGTAAGGGTCTTTTGGACAAAATGATTATCCAATGGAAAAAATTAAATACACACGGGTCTTGGATTACAAGATTAAGAGAATACAACATTCAATTGCAGAATTTGTCATCTTCTATGACATTTACAAGCTACTTGTTGTTGAATTTTAATGCTTATCTCAAGCACATGTAGTTTATTTCAATTTAGCATGAATTTGAACCATAAACAATGTTGCTACACTAGTTGCAGTAACCAAGATCACAAGAAGAATAACCATGCACAAGAATACAAGAAGTTATCCTAGGAAAACCCTTCTCAATCAAGGGAAAACCAAAACAATCATTTGCTATAGAGTCAAGAGAAGATCCCCCACACCATAAACCCTAGAGCACACAAGAAGGTGCTTCTATGACCTAGAAAACTTGTGCATAAGTGGAGTGCGCACTTCGGTCACACAAGTAGCTTGAGAGAATGTTACAATGAAGTGTGAGAGAGTGATCCACAATGGGGATCTACTCTCTTATATATATAAGACCTAGCACAACATTAGGTGTGTCCATTGGCAGGGCTGACCTGTACAACTAAATAATATAATTAATCTTTACACAATATTAATTATCTTTACATGGTGGGGTTGACTTGCACCCTTTACACAATTAGGGTTACGCAATAAATCTTACTCTTAGACAATATAGAAAGGATCTCTCTCATCCTCTAGTGCTCATCCACTAGGGACACGTCCACCTGTGCTCAACCACAGGGACGTCACTCTCAATAGATCAACTTAACTAAGTCCATAAGAGTACCATCTAGAGAGCCATCTCAAGTCGACTCAACTAAATCCATAGGAGTCCGACATGAGACCATCTCAATTCATCTCAACTCAGTCCAAAGGAGCACGACAAGAGACCACACACGCCATCTCAACTCAGTCCAGAGGAGTATGACACACCCATCATATCGTCTCAATTCAGTCCAGAGGAGAATGACCTGGAGAATGTCTCATGAAGCTGCAATCAACAACACTCCCTCTCATCTAGGGAGGCATTCTCCACTACACCAAGTCTGTCACAGAAGTACTCGAACTTTGTCCTGGCAAGCGGTTCGGTGAAGACATCTGCAACTTCCTTATGTGTAGAAAGGTATTTCACATGTACTGCTTTCCTCTGCACCATATCTCTGATGTAATGGTATTTGATGTAATGGTATTTGATCTCAATGTGTTTCGATTTATCGTGAAACACAAGATTCTCAGAGATCTTCACACAGATCTAGTTATCGTAGTGGATAACGGTGGAATCCATCTCATGCCCAAATAATTCCGCAAGTAGCTTGTGAAGCCACATTGCTTCGTGGAATGCCACACATAATGCAATGTACTCTACTTTTGCGGTACTCAAAGCCACATAAATCTATTTCCTACTGCACCAGGAAACCATGGCAGATCCCAAAGTAAAACAACAACCAGATGTGATCTTCCGGTCCACTGCGATCCCTCCCCAATCTACATGGGCATATCCCTGCAATATCATGTCTACACCAGAGACATATCTCAGGCCATAACCAACTGTGCCTCGTAAATATCTCAACACATGCTTCGCTGCTATCCAGTGTGTCTGTCTTGACTGACTCATAAACTGACTGAGTACACTCACTACATAGCATATATCAGGTTTGGTGTTAACCAAATACATCAATGATCCAATCAACTATCTGTAAAGATGTGGATCAATCTCACCTGAATTAAAAGAAGCCTCGTTCATTTTCATCAAATTCATCACCATCGATGTAGGAATGGATCTGCAATTTGTCATCCTGAATTTCTTCAATATCTCAGTTGTGTATTTCCTCTGACTCGAGAGAATATCATCAGTCCTCTGCCACACTTCTAGTCCCAAGAAGTAGTGCATCATACCATGGTCCTTCATCTCGAATTAAGAAGTTGATGCACGCTTACATTAAAAAATAAATCTTTTTGAACCGGTGAGGAATAAGTCATCAACATATAGGACCAAAATTAGGCACTCGTCACCAACAATGTTGCAGTATAGGTTGGGATCAACAACACTCTTGTTGAAGCCCAAACTCATCAAGTATCCATCAATATTTTCATACCATGCTCGAGGTGCCTACTTTAGTCCATACAGGGCTTTATTCAATCTGCACACATGAGACTCCTTCTCATGTATCACAAATCCATTTGGCTACCTGATGTAAACTTCTTCCTCAATCTCACCATTGAGAAAGGTTGTCTTCACATCCATATGATGTAGTCTCCAACCCATGGATTGATCCAAGTGGATATTGGTGGCCACCCACCTATTCCAACTAGCTCCTCTTGTCCGTTTTTTTGTTCAACACGTTCTTCTGTACTTCTTTGTAATCGTGGGTTCTACACTTCTGGGGTTGTCTGAAGCCCTGCACATCCTCCAAGTGGATATTGGTGGCCTCTCACCTAATCCAACTGGCTTATTCTGTATGTTTTCATGTCATCACATCTTATTGTACTTCCAGGGTCATTTTGGGGCCCTAAACATTGTTTTTTTGGCTCGCCACAGTCAAAATGTAGACAGAGTCAAAGTTTGACAGCGGAATGTGTAGTTCTCTAAAACACTTTTCCAAATGGCTATCACATGCCTAAAACAGAGTTCGTATGCAAAAGTTACGGCCCCGGGAAGTTGAGGTACCAACTTACCCATAGGGGGCCACATGACTTTTGGCGTTTCACCTTCTAGGGTTAGGTTTTTGGAATTCATGAGTAATATCAAAAAGGTCTCTGGAGCCTCATTGTAATCATTATGCTCAGACGGATGTGCATAGCAACCACATCTCTTCTCAAAGATAGCTACCACCATTCGAGCAAGTGTTTCAGTTCTGCAGTTTTACAATTTCAACCTATTTCATTTATTTAATAGAAGATATTTTTCACTGGATATCTGTGTTATTCTTCATATCTCTTTGTTTATTGTATTCAGTCTGTAATCAGTTCATTCCGCTCATAAATATGGATCAATGGTATCAGAGCAATCTGCTCTTCATTTATTTTTCTTCGTGCATGTCCTCGACCAGATCTGGGTACACGAAGTTGGGACTCAAACCAATCAAGTCGTTGCAAGATCAATCATGTTGATCCCGACAACAACCCATGAGGGATGAAAATAAATATGATGGAGTAGGATATCCTATTAAAATGTTGCTTGAGGAATCCCTCGCACGACAAAGGAACAAAATGATGGACAACTTTGCATAGATCCTTCGACCACTGCCAACAAGAGAAGCATCTTCATCAAGCGGCCATGCAACCCCCTTCAAGGTATAGGTAAATTTTGATATTCCATTATTTGAAGGACTAATAGATGTGGATGTTATAGATAAATGGTAGAATCTGCTCGAAGGGTATTTTTCGGTCCATAATTTTTTCGATAGGGAAAAGATTACTTTTTCACTCCTCAAGGTCGTCCCCCATGTTAAGGACTGGTGGGATACTTACTCTGAGAAAAGGGTTGTAGAGGAATCTGCAATATTTGTGGTGGCCCCTACATGGGATTCCTTCCAGGATGCCATTAAAGAAAAATGCTACCTTGTTGGAAGCTACGAGGACCAATATACCAAATGGACCGCCCTAGGTCAAGAAAGGGACCAGACAGTACCAGATTTCACCAATATTTTCCATACCCTGCGCACCAAATTAGGTATCAAATACTCTAAGTGTCATCTGGTGCTCAAATACCACAGTTGTTTGCATAGATACATTCAAACATAAATGGAGTTTATGGACATCGCCTCATTGGGAATGACTTATAGATGCACTATCAAGATCGAGCAAAAATTTAAGCAGAAGAGGCGAGAGTTTGGATCTGCAAACTCCTCACAGCCGAAGTAGGGAAAAGGCGTACCAAACCCACACAACAAGGGACTGAGCCGAGATGGTCACTCTCAAGAAAACCAGTCCAAGATGCAACACAAGAAGGGCAATGAGAAGACGAAGAAGGACACGGGAAAATGGTGTGAGTACCATAAAATCCCTTGGCACAACACTGAAGAATGTTTCTCCAAGTAGTTACTCATGGTTGAGATGAAGGCTTTCGAGTCGGAGGGTGATTATGATTCTGATTCAAATCCCGAAGGAGGTAAGTGGATTATCGATGTTGAACCCAGTGCCACTATCGCTACCACCAAAATCCGGCCAAGAGAACCAGAAGAACCAGAGGAAGGGGAACACCTCTTTCACACACATATGTGGGTAAAGGGGGATCTGCTTCATTTCATTATCGATAGTGGCAATCAGAAGAACCTGATTTCAACAGAGGTCGTCAAGTGGCTGGACCTTCCAATGACACCGCACCCGCAATGCTACACCATCATCTGGCTTCACTAAGGAAGAGATCTTTGTGTCAGTCAACAGTGTCGTCTACCCTACGACATCAAGCCTTTCAAAGATGAGGTATTGTGTTGGAGGTCCTCCAAACCTACCCAAAACGAGAGCGAACCAGCTCTGTCCAGGCTCTCGAATTTTCGAATTACCAAATGACGGATTCACCTGGCTTCTCATTAACCCTGTCATATTGAGTGCGGTCTGAGCGAGAGCTTTCGCGCGAAGGAGGAGTCCCTCCTCCGTATAGAGGCTGTAATGGTCGGCTACCATCGTAAATGCGGAGAGGATGGGTGGCGACCATCATCATTTAAGATGTGGCTTGATGTTGAGACATATGGCGAGGCGTCACCGCATGTCACCCCATCCGGGGCAAAAAATGAAATATTTAAACAACCCCATTAATAAATATAAACATTAATTTTTAAATTTGAAATCCAACATTACTTATCAACCAAAAAAACCATTCAATTTATATTCATTTAAACTAATAGTTAAAAAACAAAACTAACTTGAAGTAAAACACATATATAAATAAAAATAAAAAAAACATAAATACAACCAATAAATAAAAATATAAAAAAAATGAAAATATAAATTTTTTAATTAAGTGTGTGATTATTTTAAGTGGCAAGTGTAATTGTAGGAAGAGAGTCCAAATTTTGGTGAATTTCATATTATGAAGTGTGTTTGTGAGAATATCTCATGCACGTGAGAACATGGTGTGGATATTCCTAAACAACTAGAGAATCTCTCAAAACAAGAGGATTATCATATTTGCAAAGATTCAACTATTATATTGTTATTGTAATTTTAGAGTAGTTCGTATTGTGATGTCATTTAGGGATACAATAAAAAACAAATATAGTGGAGTATGTTAAGGAGATGTTGATGGTGGAGATTACAACGTAGAAGGTCACGTATCTATATTCATTATATGAAAAAGATGATATGATTTGTAGATTTAATGGGTATTGACCTCCTACATCAGTGTTGTTCCAATGGGTCCACACGACTTGGATAAATAAATGTGAGATATATTTCTGCTCCAAAGATTTTTTTTATTGTTCAATTCTATATTCATGTTAATTATTAGCGAGTGTTTGAGGAGGGTCCCTAGTTTTGGGGAAGTTCATAACCCTTTGGTTTTCAGATTTTAATCCTAACACTATGTTCATTAACAAAATGCCACTTTGGGTTTGTCTTCTCAATTTTCCATCAAATTTATGGTATTTATTAGTTTTTGAATACTATGAATACTTTGGGCACTTGCATAGAATCATATATTGAGAGAGTTGTGGCGTGTTTATGTACATATTCACACATTTGTGTTGATCTAGACCTGAGTAAGGGTCTTTTGAACAAAATGATTATCCAATGGAAAAAATTAAATACACACGGGTCTTGGATTATGAGATTAAGAGAATGCAACATTCAATTGCAGGATTTGTCATCTTCTATGACATTTACAAGCTACTTGTTGTTGAATTTTAATGCTTATCTCAAGCACATGTAGTTTCTTTCTATTTAGCATGAATTTGAACCATAAACAATGTTGCTACACTAGTTGCAGTAACCAAGATCACAAGAAGAATAACCATGCACAAGAACACAAGAAGTTATCCTAGGAAAACCCTTCTCAATCAAGGGAACAACACAACAATCATTTTCTATAGAGTCAAGAGAAGAGCCCCCACACCATAAACCCTAGAGCACACAAGAAGGTGCTTCTATGACCTAGAAAACTTGTGCATAAGAGGAGTGCACACTTTGGTCGCACAAATAACTTGAGAGAATGTTACAATGAAGTGGCAGATCCCAAAGTAAAACAACAACCAGATGTGCTCTTCTGGTCCACTGCGATCCCTCCCCAATATACATGGGCATATCCCTGCAATATCATGTCTACACCATAGACATATCTCATGCCATAACCAACTGTGCCTCATAAATATCTCAACACATGCTTCACTGCTATCCAATGTGTTTGTCTCGACTGACTCATAAACTGACTGAGTACACTCACTGCATAACATATATCAAGTCTGGTGTTAACCAAATACATCAATGATCCAATCAACTATATGTAAAGATGTGGATCAATCTCGCCTGAATTAGAAGAATCCTCGTTCATTTTCATCAAATTCATCACCATCGGTGTAGGCATGGATCTGCAGTTTGTCATCCCAAATTTCTTCAATATCTCAATTGTGTATTTCCTCTGACTCGGGATAATATCATCAGTCCTCTGCCACACTTCTAGTCCCAAGAAGCAGTGCATCATACCAAGGTCCTTCGTCTCGAATTAAGAAGATGATGCATGCTTGCATTAAAAAATAAAGCTTTATGAACCGGTGAGGAATAATTCATCAACATATAGGACAAAAATCAGGAACTCGTCACCAACAATGTTGTAGTATAGGTTGGGATCAACAAAACTCTTGTTGAAGCCCAAACTCATCAAGTATCCATCAATATTTTCATACCATGATCGAGGTGCATGTTTTAGTCCATACAGAGCTTTCTTCAATCTGCACACATGAGACTCCTTCTCATGTATCACAAATCCATTTGGCTGCCCGATGTAAACTTCTTCCTCAATATCACCATTGAGAAAGGTTGTCTTCACATCCATATGATGTAGTCTCCAACCCATGGATTGATCCAAGTGGATATTGGTGGCCACCCACCTATTCCAACTGGCTCCTCTTGTCTGTTTTTTTTGTTCAACATGTTCTTCCGTACTTCTTTGTAATCATGGGTTCTAGACTTCTGGGGTTGTTTGAAGCCCTACACATCCTCCAAGTGGATATTGGTGGCCTCTTGCCTAATCCAACTGGACTATTTTGTATGTTTTCATGTCATCACATCTTGTTGTACTTCCAGGGCCGTTTTGGGGCCCTAGACATTGTTTTTTTGGCTGGCCACAATCAAAATGTAGACAGAGTTAAAGTTTGACGGTGGAATGTGTAGTTCTCTGAAAGACCTTTCTAAAGGGCTGTCACGCACCTAAAACGGAGTTCGTATGCAAAAGTTACGACCCCGGGAAGTTGAGGTACCAACTTACCCACATGGGCCCACATGAATTTTGGCGTTTCACCTTCTAGGGTTAGGTTTTTGGATGTCTAGGGTTTTGGAATTCATGAGTAATATCAAAAAGGCCTCTGGAGCCTCATTGTAATCATTTTTCTCAGACGGATGCGCGTAGTGGCCATATCTCTTCTCAGAGATAGCTACCACCATTCGAGCAAGTGTTTCAGTTCTGCAGTTTTACAATTTCAACCTATTTCATTTATTTAATAGAAGATATTGTTCACTGGATATCTGTGTTATTCTTAATATATCTTTGTTTATTGTATTCAGTCTATAATCAGTTCATTCCGCTCCTAAATATGGATCAGTGCTATCAGAGAAGTATGCTCTTCATTTATTTTTCTTCGTGCATGTCCTCGACCAGATCTAGGTACACGAAGTTGGGACTCAAACCAATCGAGTTGTTGCAAGATCATTCGCGCCGAGCCTGACAACAACCCATGGGGGGAAAAAAGAAAGATGATGGAGTAGGATATCCTATTAAAATGTTGCTTGAGGAAGCCCTTGCACGACAAAGGAACAAAATGATGGACAACTTCGCGCAGATCCTTCGACGGCTGCCAACAGGAGAAGCATCTTCATCAAGCGGCCATGCAACCCCCTTCAAGGTATAGGTAAATTTTGATATTTCGTTATTTGAAGGACTAATATATGCGAGTGTTGTAGATAAATGGTTGAATCTGCTCGAAGGGTATTTTTCGGTCCATAATTTTTCCGATAGGGAAAATATTACTTTTGCACTCCTCAAGGTCGTCCCCCATGTTAAGGACTGGTGGGATACTTACTCTAAGAAAAGGGTCGTAGAGGAATCTGCAATATTTGTGGTGGCCCCTACATGGGATTCCTTCTAGGATGCCATTAAAGAAAAATGCTACCTTGTTGGAAGCTACGAGGACCAAAATACCAGATGGACCACCCTAGGTCAAGAAAGGGACTAGACAGTACCATATTTCACCAATATTTTCCATACCCTGCACACCAAATTGGGTATCAAATAATCTAAGCGTCATCTGGTGCTCAAATACCACGGTTGTTTGAATAGATACATTCAAACATAAATGGAGTTTCTAGATATCGTCTCATTGGGAATGACTTATAGATACACTGTCAAGATCGAGCAAAAATTTAAGCAGAAGAGGCGAGAGTTTGGATCTGCAAACTCCTCACAGTCGAAGTAGGGTAAAGGTGGACCCAACCCAAACAACAAGGGACCGAGCCAAGATAGTCACTCACAGGACAACTAGTCCAAGCTGCAACACAAGAAGGGCAATGAGAAGACGAAGAAGGACACAGGAAAATGGTGTGAGTACCATAAAATCCCTTGGCACAACATTGAAGAATGTTGCTCCAAGCAGTTACTCATGGTCGAGCTGAAGGCTTCCGAGTCGGAGGCCGATTATGATTCTGAATCAAATCTTGAAGGAGGGAAGTGGATTATTGATGTTGAACCCAATGCCACTGTCGCTACTACCAAAATCCGACCAAGAGAACCAGAAGAACTAGAGGAAGGGGAACGCCTCTTTCACGGACATATGTGGGTAAAGGGGGATCCGCTTCATTTCATTGTCGATAGCGGCAGTCAGAAGAACCTGATTTCAATAGAGGTCGTCAAGCGGTTGGACCTACCAATGACACCACACCCACAATGCTACACCATCAGCTGGCTTCGCCAAGGAAGAGATCTTCGTGTCAGTCAACAATGTTGTCTACCCTATGACATCAAGCCTTTCAAAGATGAGGTATTGTGTGATATTTCTCCCCTTGAAGTTTGTGATGTTATTTTAGGACAATCATATTTGTGGAAGCGTCATGTTGTGTATGAGTCTAGACCCTGCAGTGCTATTATTACTTTGGGTAGACAATTGTACAGGATACCAGAGGTAGCGCCACCTACCGCTATTTCTTTAATCTCTATTAAGCAATGTAGTAAGGTATTTTCACAGACAGGGAAGTCTGTCTTCCTTGTGATACATGCTCACAGTAAGTGAAGGTCCTCGCCACATCTGTGGCCTTTACATAGAACCTCTCTTTCCAGTAGAAGCAAGTGGACAGTATCATGGAAGAATACAGAGACATCTTCTCCTCACCCACTGGGGTACCGACGCACTACCAAATCAAGCATCCAATTGATCTAACCCCCGGTGCACCTCTACCTAATGGACCAGTCTATCGTCACTGGTTGATGGAGAATGACGAAATCAGGTGTCATATCCAAGAGATTCTTCAAAAGGGGCACATCAGAACCAACTCCTCTCCTTGCGGAAGCCCAATTGTACTGGTGCAGAAGAAGGACCAGACTTGGCGACTATGCATTGATTACAGAGCCATAAACAAAATCACAGTCAGGAACTGGTACCCAATTCCCAAGATTGATGAACTTCTTGACCAACTCAAGGGGGAAAAGTTCTTTAGCAAGATTGACCTAAAGTCTGGCTACCACCAGGTTCCCATAGAACCAACGGTTGTATGGAAGACGACCTTCAAATCTAAAGAAGGTATCTTCGAATGGTTGGCCATGCCCTTTGGCCTAACAAATGCACCAACCACTTTCACGAGGTTGATGGATGATGTAATGTGACCCTTCACCAACTCCTTCGTGGTGGTATATTTGGATGACATCCTCATCTTCAACAAAACTTGGGAGGAGCACATGCGACATATTCAGTAGGTTTTGAGTACTTTGTGGCAGCACAAGCTATATGCCAACTTGGAAAAATGATCTTTTTTCATGAACATGGTCCAATGCTTGGGCTACATTGTTGATGAGCATGGGGTACATATTGATCTAGCTAAGATCCAAGTCATCTATGACTGGCCAGCCCCGACCACACTAACTGAGCTTCAGAGCTTCAGAGCTTCTTGGGGCTGGCCAACTTCTACCGACGGTTCATGTTGGGATTCTCCCATATTGCATGGGCCCTCAACCAGGTGACCAAGGGTGGTGGCAGGGAAAATTTTGTGTTGGGTAAGGAACAATAATGAGCATTCGATGATATGAAGCATCTCTTGTGCTCAGCTCCAGTACTCTCCTTTCCCGATCTGCAACAACCATTCAAGATTGAGACTGATGCATCTGATTATGTTGTAGGTGCAGTTCTCACTCAATACGGCCATCCGGTGGCATACCTTAGTGAGACACTCTCAGATACTATCTGGAAATACCCCATCTATGACAAGGAAATGTGTTCCATTGTACAAGCCTGTCGTCAATGGAAACATTACATTCTGGGAAAGGATACGATCATCCACACTGATCACAAGCCTCTGCAGTTCATACAGACACAGGAGAAATTGCATAACGACCACCATCATAAGTGGTCCACCTACCTACAACAGTTTCATCTCAACATCAAGTATAAGACAAGGATCTCAAATCGTGTCGCTGACTGCCAGAGTCTACCTCATGTGGCTGCACTCACCATTGTGCTCCATTCCTATGGACATGAGGCATCCGAGTGGCCCCAACTTTATCAATAAGATTCAGACTTCGCCACCACCTATCAACTCTTGGGTACATGCACGACTGTCACTAATTTTCACATTCAGGATAGACTATTATGATATCTGGTCCATCTCTGTGTTCCTACAAGCGAGTGTGCAAACTTGATCTGGGAATCCCACTACAGTCGAATGGAAAGACATTTTGGCGTGGAAAAAACTATGGTCGTTCTTCAGAAACATTTTTATTGGCCAAAACTTCGACAGGATGTCAGCAAGTATATCATATCTTTCATTGTCTGTGCCATTTCCAAGTCATCCATCAAGAAGCAAGGCTTATACACCCCTCTTCCTACTCCCGAGAAGCCTTGGGAATCCATCTCAATGGATTACATGTTTGTCCTTCCATCCACTAAGCAAGGAAATGACTATGTATTTGTGGTCGTTGATTGGTTTTCGAAGATGGCCATCCTCACAACCTGCAAGAAGAATATCACAATGGAATATACTGCCAAGCTCTTCGTCAAACGAGTGTGGGTCCATTTTGGGATACCATAAACCATCATCTCCGACCGGGACAACAGGTTCCTACCACACTAGTTTTAGGTTGGTGACAAAGTCTGGTTACATTAGCAGAAGGAGTGTCTCACGGGGCCCCATTGGAAGCTTCGTCCACTTCGCTATGGAACTTACACTATCACCAAGGTTGTGGGTAGCAATGCTTTTGAGCTCAACACTCCACCCTTCCTTGGCATGCACCCGGTGTTCAATGTGGACCTCCTTCGGCCATATTTTCCACCATTATTGGACACCTCAAATATCGCAGAACAACTAAAACCAACAGAGCTCAATGCTAACTGCATGGAAAAAGCATCCACTGATCAGATAGTGGACACATGGGTCAAGGGAACTCGCCAACAGAGGATCCAACTTTATCAGGTTGTTAAGGCAAGGCAACTCCTACACCAAGGCAAGTGGCTCACCCGGGGCCAATTCCAACAGGAGTTTCCTCAACTGATGGGGGAAATCAACGCAATGGAGACCATTGCTTCCTAAGGGGTGAGGATTGATCCAGGTGGATATTAGTGGCCACCCACCTATTCCAACTGGATCCTCTTGTCTATTTTTTTGGGGAGGATTGATCCAAGTGGATATTGGTGGCCACCCACCTATTCCAACTGGCTCCTCTTGTCTGTTTTTTTGTTCAACACGTTCTTTTGTACTTCTTTGTAATCGTGGGTTCTACACTTCTGGAGCCGTCTGAAGCCCGACACATCCTCCAGGTGGATACTGGTGGCCTCTCTCCTAATCCAACTGGCTATTTTTGTATGTTTTCATGTCAACACATCTTGTTGTACTTCCAGGGCCATTTTGGGGCCCTAAACATTGTTTTTTTGGCTCTCCACAGTCAAACTGTAGACTGAATCAGAGTTTAATAGAAGAATGTGTAGTCTCTGAAAGACCTTTCCAATGGGCTATCACACGCCTAAAACAAAGGTCGTATGCAAAAGTTACGACCCCGTGAAGTTGAGGTACCAACTTACCCATAGGGGCCCACATGACTCTTGGAGTTTCACCTTCTAGGGTTAGGTTTTTGGATGTCTATTGCTTTAGAATTCATGAGTAATATCAAAAAGGCCTCTGGAGCCTCATTGTAATCATTTTTCTCAGACAGATGTGCATAGTAGCCACATCTCTTATCAGAGATCGCTACCACCATTCGAGCAAGTGTTTCAGCTCTACAGTTTTATAGTTTCAACCTATTTCATTTATTTAATAGAAGATATAGTTCACTGGATATTTGTGTTATTCTTCATATCTCTCTATTTATTGTATTCATTCTGTAATCAGTTCGTTCCGATCCTAAATCTGGATCATGGATGATGCAAGGGAAATAATCATGTGGATGGAAGTGTATCAAGCAACAAGAGCAAATGTCTCCTCATAATATATTCCCTCCACCTGAGAGAATCCTTTAGCCACAAATCTCGTTTTGTACTTCTCGACACTTCCATCTGTTGCATGTTTGATCTTATAGATCCACTTAGAAGTCACTACAAACTTCCCTTCCTGATCCAGGTGGATATCAGTGGCCAACCACCTTTTCTAGCTGGCTCAAAACAACTTTCTGACAATTTTGGCAATTTAATATTTTTAGCAGTTTTTCTGGTCCTGAACTTCCGGAGCCATTTTGAGGCCCTAAACGACAATTTTTGGGGTATCTTCTAGTCGCTAAATTTCAACATGAAATTTTCATCAATAGTTGCATTCCTCGGATAGATCTTTCCAACGAGCTATCGTACACCTAAAACGAAGATCGTATGCAAAAGTTACAACAACGGGAAATTGATGTATTAACTTATCGAAACGAGGCCCACATGACTTTTGGCGCTTCATCTCCTAGGGTTAGGTTTTTGGATGTCTAGGGTTTTTGACACTCCTGTTTATTGTAAAAAGGCCTTCAGAGCCTCATTGTAATCATCTTCTTGTGAATGAGCGCAGTCGTCACATCTCTTCTCAGAGATAAGCCACCACCATTCCAACAAGCTTGTTTTCCGCTGCATTTTACAGTTTCAGCTTATTTCCTTGTTGAATAAAAAACCAGTTTTATTGTATCTATGTTATTCGGTGTTAAGCATCTGTTAATACTATGTAGTCATTTCGTTCTTCTCATAAAATCTGGATCAGTGGTATCAGAGGCGATCTTCTCCTTGTCGTCTTAATGCATGTCCCCAATGAGGTCAGAGTACAAAGAATTGGGTCTCGAGCTTGTTTCTCTTGAGGACCAAAGATCTCGCATGCCCAAGCAACCTCTCATGGCAAGAGAAAATAAATATGACGGGACAGGAGATCCTTTCAAAATGTTGCTTGAGGAAGCCCTCACGCAACAAAGGAATGAGATGATGGATAGTTTCGCGCAAATCCTTCAGCGACTACCAACAGGTCACACATCTTATTTGGGTGGAGGTGGCGCCCCCTTCAAGGTACAAATAAACTTCGATATTCCTGTATTTGAAGGTCAGATAGATGCATATAGTGTAGACAAGTGGTTGAATCTACTAGAAGGGTATTTTTCTGTTCATAACTTTTCGAATAGAGAAAATATTATTTTTTCGCTCCTCAAAGTCGTTCCCCATGTCAAAGATTGGTGGGAAACTTTCTGTGAGGAAACGGAAACAGATGAACCCTCGTTATTTACAATCACGACCACCTGGGAATCCTTCAGGGATGTTATTAAGGAACAATACTACCCTGTTGGAAGTTATGACGACTTGTATACCAAATGGACCACACTGTGGTAAGAAAGAAACCAAGTAGTGCCAGAGTTCACAAATATCTTCCATACCTTGCGCACCAAGCTAGGTATCAAAGATTCAGAGTGACATCTGGTGCTCAAGTATCATGGTGCTCTACATAGATACATTCATACCAAAATGGAATTTCTGGATATCTTGTCCTTCGACGCGACCTACCGATATGCCATCAAAATCGAGCAGAAGCTCAAACAAAAGACGCAGCAATTTGGGCCCGAGAACCCCTCATAGAAAAAGTGAGGAAAGGGTGGCCCCAACCCACAGAAAAAAGTACAGAGAAAAGATGGACGGTATCAGGACAACCAATCCAATCCGCAAGCAAAGAAGGACACCAGAAAGACAAAGAAAGATACCGGGAAGTGGTGCAACTTCCATAAGAGCCCTTGGCATAACACTATTGATTGCCACTCAAAGCAGTCGTTGGTGGCCAAAGTGAAAGTCTCTGAATCAGATGCAGGTTCTGACTCTGAGTCATAACTAGAAAGGGGAAGATAGATCATTGACACGGAACCCAGTGCCACCGTTTCTACCACCAAGCTCCAGCCTGATGAACCAGATGAGCTAGAAGAAGGAGAGTGTCTCTTCCATTCACATATGTGGGTAAAAGGAACCCCGCTGCACTTCATCATTGATAGTGGTAGCCAGAAGAACCCCATATCAGCAAAGGTTGTCAAGCTGTTGGCCCTACCAACAATGTCGCACCCACAACCCTACACCATTGGATGGCTCCACCAAGGAAGCGATCTCTGCGTCATCCAACAGTGTCGACTGTCGTACGACATCAAGCCCTTCAAAGACGAGGTATTGTGTGATGTTTCTCCTCTCGAAGTTTGTGATGTTCTTTTGGGCCAACCTTATTTATGGAAACATCATGATGTATATGAGTCTAGGGCTCGTAGTGTTATTATTACTTTGAACATGAAATTGTACAGGATACCTGAGGCAGTCCCACCTAGTGTTATTTTCTTGATCTATGCCAAGCAATGAAAGAAGGTCATCTCTCAGACAGGGAAGTTTGTCTTCTTCGTGATTCTCTCTCAGAATGAGTGAAAGATCACAGCCACATCTAGGGTCTCTGGGGCCGATCTCTCCACACAACAGAAACAAGTAAATAAGGTCATCGAAGAATACTCAGATATCTTCTCCTTACCTATCGAGGTATCTCTGCACTGTCAGGTCAAGCACCCCATCGATCTGACCCCCGACGCACTGCTTCCAAATGGGCTAGTCTATCGCCGCTCTATGTTAGAGAATGAGGAGATCAAGAGACAAATCCAATAACTGCTCCACAAGGGGCACATCCATCCCAGCTCATCACCTTGCAGGATCCCAATCATGCTAGTACAGAAGAAAGATGGAACTTGGAGACTCTGCATTGATTACCAGGACTTGAATAAAATCACATTCAGAAACTAGTACCCAATTCCCCGAATCGACAACCTCCTTGATAAAATCATGGGGGCTAAATACTTCAGTAAGATTGATTTGAAGTCTGGCTACCACCAGGTCTCGATAGAACAGACAGATGTATGGAAGACCGCCTTCAAGTCAAAGGAAGGTCTTTTTGAATGGTTGTTCATACCCTTTGGTTTCGCAAATTCTCCAACCACTTCATGAGGATGATGGACGATATCCTGCAGCCATTCACCAATACTTTTGTAGTGGTGTATCTGGATGACATTCTCATTTACAACAAGTCTTGGGCAGAACACTTGCAGCATATTTAGTAGGTTCTGCACACCCTGCGATAGTACAAGTTATATGCCAACTTGGAAAAATGATCCTTCGGCATGGACAGGGTCCATTACCTGGGCTACATCGTTGATCAACATGGCATACATGTGGATCCAACCAAGATCCAAGTCATCTGTGACTGGCTAGCCCCAACCACACTCACTGAGCTTCGGAGCTTATTGGGCCTTGTCAATTTCTACCGCAGGTTTGTGTTGGGATTCTCCCATATTGCATGGGCCCTCAACCAAATAACCAGGAGTGGTGGTAAGGAAAATATTGCGTGAGGCCAGTCGCAACAACAAGCATCCGATGATTTGAAGTAGCGCTTGTGCTCAGCCCCATTACTTTCAATACTAGACCTGCAACATCCCTTTGAGATCGAGACAAATGCTTCAGACTATGTTGTGGGCATCGTTCTCACTCAACACGGCTACCCCGTGGCCTATCATAGTGAGACACTATCATATCTTGTCCATAAGTACCCTACTTATGAAAAAGAAATGTAATCCATTGTGAAATCATGCCGCTAGTGGAGACATTACATTCTTGGGAAGGAGATAGTCATCCACACTGATCATAAGCCACTGGAGTTCATGGAGACACAAGAAAAATTACAGAATGACCGCCATCAAAAGTGGTCCACATACTTATAACAATTCCACCTTAACATCAAGTATAAAACAAGAAGCACCAACCGCGTCACTGATTGCCTCAGTAGACTATCAGCCTCGACACTCACCACAGTGCTAGAATCTTATGACCATGAGACCTATGGATGGCCCCAACTCTATGAGACAGATTCAGACTTCGCCACCACCTACCAAATGTTGGGTGCAAACGTAGTTGTCGGTAATTTCCATCTTCAGGATGGGTTGTTGTGTCGTCTGGGCCATATCTGCGTTCCATCAAGTGAGCGAGCAAAGCTGATCTAGGAAGTCCACTACAATCGGGTGGTAGGACACTTCGACGTAAAAAAGACAGCGGCGATGCTATAGAAACATTTCTACTGGCCGAAACTTTGACAAGAGGTCAATAAGTATATCAAGTCTTGCACTGCCTGTGCTATTGCCAAACCGACCACTAAGAAACAGGGCTTGTACACCCCTCTTCCTACTCCTGATAGGCCATGGGAATCCATCTCAATGGACTACATGTCAGGCCTCCCTTCCACCAAGCGGGGAAATCACTGTTTTTTTGTGGTTGTTGATCACTTTTCTAAGATGGCGATTATGGTTTCCTGCAAGAAGAGCATCCCAATAGAAGTCACTGTCAAACTCTTATTTGAACGAGTATGGGTATATTTTGGAATCCCACAAACCATTCTCTCATATCGGGACAATCAATTTCTCAGTACATTCAGGTCAAGCCTCTGGTTACTGCTGGACACCAACCTCACCAAATCCACGACCTTCCACCCCCAAACAGATGGCCAAACCGAGGTCGTAAATTGAATGATTGTGCATATCCTACACATGTATAATTCCAATCACCCTCGCACATGGGATGAGAGTCTTCCATTTTTCCAACATAGCTACAACCGAGCTCTGCATAGCTCAACCGACCACAACCCCTTTCAGGTGGGGTTGGAATTCCAACCATTGGGTCCCATAGATGTTTCACTTCCCCTTGCAGTCACCTCGATCGACTCATCTCCTGCTCCAACTAAAGCTAACAAAGCCACCTGTTTCATTGAGAAAATCCAGCACATCTGCCAACAGGTTCAGGATATCCTACAGAAGTCCAATGACAAGTACAAGCAAAACCATGATCAACATCGGGTGCCACATAAGTTTCAGGTGGGCGATAAAGTTTGGTTGCACCTGCAGAAAGAACGCCTTACAGGACCCCATCGGAAGCTTCTCCCACTCCGTTATGGGTCATACACCATCACCAAGGCTGTGGGGGATAATTGTTTTGAGCTCAACATTCCTCCTTTTCTTGGCCTGCACCCAGTGTTCAACGTAGACCTCTTTCGACCTTATTTCCCACCATTATTGGACAACTCAGACGTAGCAGAACAACTGACACCAACAGAGCTCAACCCCAACTGCATACAACAGACATCCAGTGATCAGATTGTGGACACACAGATCAAGGGCACTCGACAACAAAGGATCCAACTTTATCGAGTCATCAAAGCACGACAGCTCTTGCACCAAGGCAAGTGGCTCAGTCGGGGACAAATTCAACAGAAATTTCCTCATCTGATGGGGTAACTCAACGCAATGGAGACCATTGCTTCCTAAGGAGGGAGAATTGATCTAGGTGGATATCGGTGGCCACCCACATTTTCTAGCTGACTCAAAACAACTTTCTGTCAATTTTGGTAATTTACTATTTTTAGCAGTTTTTCGGGTCCTAAACTTCTGGAGCCATTTTAAGGCCCTAAACGACGTTTTTTTGGGTATCTTTCGATCGATAAATTTCAACATGAAACTTTCATGAACATTTGTAGTCCTTGGATAAATCTTTCCAACCGGCTATCATATGCCTAAAACGAAGATCGTATGCAAAAGTTACGACCCCGGGAAGTTGATGTACTGACCTACCCAAACGGGGCCCACATGACTTTTGGCACTTCATCTCCCAGGGTTAGGTTTTTTGGATGTCTAGGGTTTTTGACACTCCTGTTTATTGTAAAAATGCCTTCAGAGCCTCATTGTAATCATCTTCTTGTGAATAAGTGCAGTCATCACATCTCTTCTTAGAGATAAGCCACCACCATTCCAACAAGCTTGTTTTCCACTGCGTTTTACAGTTTCAGCTTATTTCCTTGTTGAATAGAAAACAAGTTTTACTGTATCTCTTTTATTATGCGTGAAACATCTATTAATAATCTGTAGTCATTTCGTTATGCTCATAAAATCTGGATCACTTCCGGTCTTGGAACAATATCCCACACATTATTCTTCATGATGGAATGATACTCTTCAGTTATGGCATCTTGCCAAACCTCCTGACTTGCTACTTCTCCATGACATGAGGGCTTAGTATCAATGATGTGGCTCATAGATGAAACATTGCTCGAAAATATTTGTGGTCTCTTGCTCTCTCGGAATGTACCACGAGGAGTTGCATGTCCCTCTGCCTCTTGCAGAGTCTGTCGAGCCGGCCTACTGCAATGTCTCTAGGAACATCAACTAGATCAACTAGATCTGTAACTGTCTCCCTCTGAAATGTTGAAGGGGGGGAAGGCACTGTCTCTTCCTTCTTCTCACTGTCAATCTCCATCTGATATTCTTTGGATCTTCGGAAGGCTATCTCTTCCTCAAAGGTGACATCTCTTCTAACCTCGATTTGTCTCTGACCAGATATGTATATCCGATATTCCTGTGAAGATTCATTGCACCCCACAAATGTACCCTTTCTTCCTGAAGTGTCTAGGTTGGTCCTCTTTTCCTTGGGTACATGAAAGTATATTGGACACCCAAATATCCTGAAGTGTCCAACCTCAGGCTTCACTCCGGTGAAAGCTTCTTCGGGAGTCATGTTCTTCAGAATCTTATGAGGACTCATGTTCTGAATGTACACTGCCCATAATCATAGGTAGATTATGATCATGTATCATTGCTTTGGTTGTCTCGACAATAGTTATGTTCTTCCTCTATGAAACCCCATTCTACTGAGGGTTATAAGGAACGATGTACTCACTCTTGATCCCTGCATCAACACAAAAATCACTGAAATCCCTGGAGGTGTACTCTCCTCCATTATCTAATCTCAACACCTTCATAATCCTCCCTATAGCGCACCCTTTCAACTACTAACCACTTTGTACATAACGCATACCGATGTTATACAAAGTACATTCATTTAAACAAATAAACACATTCAACACAGAGTATTCATATTATCTCCTGCCATAATTAACAATTCATAGATTTTCATAATAATTCCTATACACAACGGAAATCATGATAACATAAGCAGTAGGGTCATGCATAAACATTATTAAAACATAAACAGATACTTATCTTATAACAGTGGTAGAATACACCAACCAAGTGCAGGCCTTCCACGAACCTCCCAGCCTTAGACCACACTGCTCATGAGCTCAGCAGTGGGTCACCCCCGAGATGGGACTAAGCTCCACCCCAAGACAAGGAATCCTAGGCTAGGCTAAGGTTACAGGGAAAACAACACATACAATCTGGAAGGGTTCTTCCTAAGATGCCATCTTACACCCACTACTACCAGATTCTCATTCCCCACATGCCTGTTCCACCCGGGAGTATACACCTTCACAAGCACAGTCCATCGGTGCTAACCTCCCTCTCTGGGTCTCGGCAACAGGCTGGATCAGGAAGTCTCAGAGCCTGAAGATGGTGCTGGACACTCTCTAGAGGGAACCACTTCCCAGCAACTCTCTCACCTGGAAGGAGTTGCTCGCAGGCCTGACAACCTGCCTCCTCTAACCACAACCACCTCCCTCTCCTGGAGCGAGGGAATACACAGGCTCAATTACCACCTACACTGGAAAACAAATCACGCGCAGTCCATCTCCGCATGACCACTATAGTCAACCGGGAATACAGACTTAGACTTCTCAAACAAGCTCAGCAATGGCGGCAAGGTCTCACGGTGTTGATTTTCGGAATTGCGTGATAAGCAATTTCTGCAGGGAATTGCACAGACTCTCTGGTGCAGAACAAGAGGATGAACCGGGCTTTTCAGAAAGCGAACACAGTCTTCTCGGCTCTCAGAACAGAGGGTGTACACGGATTTGCAGAGACAAACACAAGCTTTTTCCCCGTTTCAGAATTGCACGAGCGTCTCTTGCAGAGGTCACACGGTTCACGCTCAGGACAGTCCAAGGTCGAATGGAGGAGAGGAATCTTTCTCACGGCTCAGCTTGGCCATTTATTCGCATGCATCAGGGTTGACACTTGTCACCCATGGAACTGCATGTGTTCCACCAGCACGCATCACCCTTGTACGTCCTCCCTTGCCAAAACTTAGGATAAAACACAAAATGCACATGTCTTTTTGGAATAATATTAAAATATTATTCCCAGGCTTAAGCCCCCTAGGCTTAGCCCCTAGGCTCAACACTTAGCCCCTTTCCCACCTTCCAGCCCCTAATTCCTTGCCCACTCTGTGGATGCTCAGTCCCCCTTCACTCATTCATCGTGGTCGGTCTGCACATGGCGGTGTTTATATTTTATTAATTGTTCTGCTTGATTACATTTACAACAACAGGCTCCTGGCCTTCAACACTCAGGCTCCCTGGCCTAATCAAACATATAAGCCTCCAACTTATAAAAACTTGGCTCACTAGCCTACAAATCATAATTACAATTCCTTTCAGAACATGGTTTACAACGGGGTTCGGCCTTGGGGACACTACAATCCCCCTCCCCTTATTTTTGCACTATCCTCAGTGCAAATTTACACAGCATCTGCAAGCTTTTCAAAAAAATTCAAAAAGATGCGGGTACTCTGCCCGCATAACATCTGCATGCTCCCATGTCGCATCCTCAGGACCGTACCAGGTCCACTGGACCTTTACAAGCTCTATAGTTCGATTCCGGAGCTGTTTGCTTTTCCTGTCCAATATGCGCACAGGATGCACTTGCAGGACACCTTTTGGTTCCACCTGAATCACATTCCAATCGATAACATGATTAGCATCAGGTACATATTTCTTAAGCAGTGAAACATGAAACACATTA
>ML826953.1:59191-73591 GCA_009831015.1 Picea engelmannii
AGGGCAATCTTGTATCTTATGGGCCAGTCAAGAACACTAGCCTTAGGCCCATGAAGCAGATCCCCCAGACTCCCATTAGGCATGTACTCATAGACCAACAGATTGGAATCGCTATTACTACAACAACACCATAGCTTTACTATGTTCTTATGCCTGATCTTTCCCAATGTGTCCACCTCTGCTTTGAAACCATTGTCATTGGAAGCGTCGCTTTTAGCACTGCTCCAAAGCCTCTTGATGGCCACTAATTCACCATTGCTCAACGTCGCCTTGTAAACCTTACCGGCTCCGCCGCTCCCAATGACATTATCTTCGTCCAAGCAATCCAGAATCTCATATTCACTGAACCCCAGCCTGTGAAATGAAGTCAGCATCCACGAAGATTTGTCGACGGGCTTTCTTGTCTCTGCATTTGCAAAGCTTCGGTACCTTCTGTAAAACCACGCGAGTCCAAGGACGAAAATAATGAGAGACAACACAAACAAGCAACGAAGCAGCCACCACCAAGTCCTGCGCTTAGCTCTTTCACTTCGTTCTTCAGAACAGGACTTCGTGCCTTTAAAGGCCTCCCGGCTACACAACTCAAGATTTCCCAAAAAGCTCTCCTCATACACAGGACTCAAAAACGCCAAAGGAACTGCGCCCGACAGACGGTTGTCCGAGACATTGAAGGTATTCAGCTTCAGATTCCCAAGTTCGGAAGGAATGGACCCGGTGAGAAGGTTATCCGAGAGGTCTAAATAATTAAGCACCGGCAAAGTACCAAGACTCGCAGGAATCGTACCGGAGAACTGGTTTTTCGAAAGATTGATCTCTCCAAGCTGCTTACACGAACTGATTTCAGCAAGAAGCTCGCCGCTTAGCTGGTTATCGCTAAGGTCCAGCTTTCTGAGCAGTTGCAGCTTCCACAAGCTGGAAGGCAAAGCACCGGTGAGTAAATTATTGCTGGCGATTATATCGCTGAGGTTCCGCAGCTCGCCCATTTCTGTAGGCAGGCTGCCGGTAAATGTATTGCCGTTGATGTCGAGATGAGAAAGATTTTTGGCGTTGGCGATGTCCGGAGAGATAAGTCCTTCAAAATTATTATTCTTAAGCTCCAGCAGTGAGATGTGAGGAAGTCCCCAGAATGAACTGGGTACTGAGCCGTTAAATTTATTGCCTCCTAGCCGAACTCTTTTTAAGCTCGTGCAGGTTCCCAAGCTTTCGGGTAAATTACCGGCGAACCCGTTGTTGAAAATGTTGAGAATTTCAAGCTTTTTGTTCTTGCATAGATTCGGAGGAAGGCTTCCAGATAGATGGTTGTCTGCAATATCCAGTGCTTGAAGTTCCGAATTTCTGCCGAGGTTCTCCGGCAAAATACCTGTTAATCTATTCGAGAAGAGCTTTATCTCGGTGAGGCTTGTAAACGAACCCAAGCCTTGAGGTATTTCGCCGACCAGATTGTTTTGATAAAGATGCAGGGATTCTAGATTCAGGCTCCCCAGCCCGACGGGAATCGAACCGTTGAGCATATTCGTGGAAGCATCGAACCTCTTTAATCTTTTTAGGTCGCCTATGGCCACCGGAATGGGACCCGATAAACTGTTCTGGTAAAGCTCGATCTGCACAACCTTTTCCAGCTTCGTGATGCTTTCGGGAATCGAACCAGAGAACCGGTTCACGGATAAATCCAAGTTTGTTAACTCAGCAAGATTGCCTAAAGACTCCGGAATTTCTCCGACGAGGTTGCAGTCCGCCAGCCATAGATTTTGCAGCCTCGTCAGATTTCCGATCTCGGGAGGCAGAGTTCCGGTTAGAGGATTGTAGGCCAAATTGAACTGTAAAAGATTCGGAAGATTGCCTAAAAAGGGGGGAATCGTAGTGTTGAGAAGATTGGAGAAGAGATTTAAGACTTGCAACTCCGGCAGTTGGCCAAATACAGGGGGAACCGGACCGGTGAAGTTATTTCCGGAGAGATCCAGATGCTTGAGCCTCGAAAGCTCAGAGATAAAGTCCGGGAGTCGGCCGACGAAGAGATTCTGCGACAAATCCAAATACTCTAACTTACGGCATCTTCCCAAGTCCGCAGGAATCGAACCGTTGGCGTAATTATTGGCCAAGGAGAGCTTCTTGAGACCATCGATTCTGCACACGACGCTGGGGAACGGTCCTATTATATCCGTGTTCGAAAGATCGACTCCTTCCACGAATTTTTCGCCGGCGTCGCACGTAATTCCCGTCCAATTACACGGAGAAATATCATTCTCATTCCAGTTACTGAACGCGCCAGACGGAACGTCGAACCCGCGCTTCATTTCCTGCAAAATAAGTCCTTCTTGCGAACCGCCAATAGCATAGCGGCTTAGTATTATCAGAACTGAAGAAAAAAACACAAAATGCAGGGAGACTTCCCGTGACATTTTCAGGTCCATGGCTTCAAATTTTCCACTGCAATGCACATAAGCAAAGAAAACAATTCCTTTCCCTTATTCAATCCTCTTTCTTCGTCGTGTCTCTCGGATTCAAAGCTCAAAGCCCACTCTTCCACTTTATGGAAAAGCCAAACGGTATTTAAGGCCGAAAAGCTCTACCGTAATGTTCATAAATGGGCCGGAACAGTGCTCTGATCGCCTCTGATTCGCCAGGACACGCCCCACGCTGGCACGGCAGCCATTGCCATCATCGACCCTAAACGCACTGAAACCCTACTGCTGGCCTCAGTTCATCGACCCTAATCGTACTGAAACCCTCCTGCTGGTCTCAGTCCACTGCAAGAATCTGTAGTGCCAGTTTGGCGGCAATTACTCGACGTAAGAAAATATCTGTCGTGTGTCGGAGAATTTTAGGTGGCTTATAGATTGTAGGTAGAGAAGATACCTTCTGCTAAAGTGTCGCTTTCAAAGTCTACGATTGCTATGACCTGCGTTGACCAGTAGGCCTTAGGGCTTGAACCGGTGGACGCAATTCAAAACAAAGACCTAAAAACATGTATACGGCGTACGAAGTACGTATTCTCGTAGGCTACAACCGTACATACGTTTTCGTACATAGGCAAATATCCGTTCATTTGCTGACATCATTCGCAGGACTGTTTGGTGAGGCAATGTTTAAGTATTTCTCGAGGTCGCACTGAACGTGTGGTGGGATATTTAGACATCATTGGATTCTATTGATGTTTAAACCTTTACTGCCACCTGGCAGAGTTTGCTGAGATGTCGACAGTGACTAGCAGGACGTAAATTACCATAAGAAACAAATAAAATTACTTAAAGGTTAAAGATAAAATAAAAATTTCTCGCGACTTCCAAGTAATCATCCACGGGAAATGGAAAGTTAAAAGTACGCAAGATATCTAAGAATTATGTTATGAAATTCTACACTCCTCACTGTTGAGATAGAAAATGCTGAAATCCATAATGGGACCCCATATATATATATATATATATATATATATATATATATATATATATATTTGTGTATACACACAACTTTCTGCCATTCCGGGGCAGTAATAAAAAAAGCCTGCAATGATTACCTTTTTTTCTGGTTCATCCCCTTTTGTTGCGGTAGTGTAAGTGTGTAACTCATGATGCAAATTATGAATGCTCTTAGTGGAAGACCATTCTTGGAAGAGCGCTAGACAATATCATACGAGGTAATGGATGACTAGGGTGAGAGCTAATTGAGTGTCATTAAAATCTAGGTCGGCCACATTTATGACATAATGTAATGAAAATATCATTTTGTATATGCATTTTGATTTATAATTTTAAAATATTTATATAGAGTGTAAATTATGAATTTTATATTTATTATAATCACAAATTTTTGTCTTTTAAATTGTGTTTATGAAAGCAGAAATGGATTGAGAATGTTGAAAAAATTCATGGAGCACTGAAATTATACAGAATTAACTATTTAAATGTGCAGATCCAACAATTCCTTGCGAGATTTTGGATAAAATTAAACTAAAAATATTTATGGAAAAAGAACAAAACTTAGAAGACTTAGACTACAACTTTATTATGTGATATGTGTTGTGTTAAGTGATATTTTTATTTATTTTTAAATCAGAATATAAAATATTTTATTATATCATAACAAAGTGTTGTAGTTGGACTAACAAAATTTATATAGGAATTTTTAGTGTTTCTAAAAACAAAGTTGTTACAAAATAAAGTTTACAACAGATTATATGATATACATTTTGATTTTTCTTGTGAGTGATATGTTTGACATAACACCTAAAATCCTAATAACATTGAAAAACATAGTAGTTAACCGAAGACATGGTTATTGTTTGCTTCCTCCTAGCCAATGTATGAGAGAGGAGAGTTATGTTGTTCAATGTCACATAATTGTTTGAAGCTAAGGATAAAGAGTCTTTGCGAAGATTTAAAGCTAAATTTTGCAGCATGTTACATTTAACTTCTAAAATTTCAATCCCCTGCTTTTATTGGACCAGTAAACTTATAAGGTTTGCATTCTAAGAGACACAATAGTGTTTGTTTTTGTGTCACTAAGAACATTAAGACACTGTTAAATTGAATGCTTTCTTCATGCCTACTCAAAATTCTCTTGAATTCCAAAATGTCTTTGTTTTCTATGAGAGATATATTTTCTATCTGAGCCAAACAAGAAATGGTTGATTGCATGATAGTAATTTATGGTTGTAATTTATATTGAATTCACTATTTAAATTTCAATTTCAAAGTTCAAAGTAATCTCATAACTTCATTTCAATATACAACATAATTTTTATTTAGAGCCTCATAAATAAACAAATTTAACCATAGCTAATTAGAAGAATAATAAAAATACATCAAACTCTATTTGATTTCATCCTTTGATAAACTCTATAACTACTCCCTAAGTTGTCTCGTCATCTTGTTTGCTCCCTGAAACTAGACGTTTATCCTCTCAGCTAGCTAGGAACAACCTCGTCGACTCCCTAGCTCTAGGAAACCTTCAAGGGGTTCCTAACTCTCCATGCCCAAAGTCTCACCAATATGTCTAGCAATCCAATTCAAAATCACATCCAGAGTCAAAAATCCCAGTCTAGTTCTCACATAGTCTTCCTGATTCATTGGTTTATCCTCCCTCCTAAAACCATATCTTGCTTCCCACAGTCATACCCTAAACCTCTCCAACATCCTCCTCCCATTGCCTTCTTCAACCGCCTTCCCTCTAGAATCTCAACTCCATCATCACAACCATCTCTCCCTCACATCCTCTCTAACATGCTATAAAAATTTAATAAATACCAATAAACTCACACCATACTTAATTTAAATCAAATCAACACATAATTTTCTATATATATATATATATATATATATATATATATATATCAATTTAATAATTAACATTGAATCTAAATTAATTAATTAATTAATTTAACAATAACACTAAATCTAATTATTTATCAATTAATTTAATAAATAACATTAATTCTACGTAAATCAAATATACTAACATATTACACACCCATGAAAAACAACACTAATATTAATTTGAATACATTGTAATAATACTAGCGTATGCATGCAAGGCCCCTTAACTACACTTACTTGACTATCATGTGCTCTATGTGCAATTGTGTCTAGTTGGCCTTACCCTATTGTTTTTTTTTTTCATTAAAACACATATTTCGCTATGGCTAAGTAACCTCCTCGTCTCTCTTGTACATTGTGAGGGATTCCTCCAAAAGTAGAGGAACCACTAGCCACCAAGCAGTGGTGGCTATCCACACAAGACAACATAAACACAATAGTAGTTGAAACTCACACATCAAATTTAGAGGAAAGTAAACACATGGGGATCGAATCCATTGATGAAAGTCCTCCACCCAATTTCAACCCTCCTTTGACAGAGCCTTTAGACTCTTTACTTGTTCACATGAGTGGACCTCATTTTGGTGCTACTTTTTTCCTTTTGGAATAGCTCTCACTCGATGTTAGGCGTCAGTGGGTCATCCAGTATGGGAGGACCTATTCCTGCTTCTTCCAATACATTAGGAGGAGCCACTATGGCCACCTCCATTCCACTAACAAGTGGGATAGATACTCCTACTTCTATACCTCAGACATCAGGTGTTCCTATTTGGGGAATATCAATGGTCACATCTCTTCCTTCCAACAGTTTACCTATCTTTAGTATACCCAATATGACTTCACAGATACTTACAATCAGATTTGTTTTTTATCGGGGACAAAGCCTTGATTTTACTCCTAGAAGTGGGTTCCCACCTATTTTCAATACATCCATTGGTAGTCCGACGATACCTAAAGTTGGTTTTCCTTTTGGTTGGAATTTTAATCCCCGGTCTAGCCTAGCTACTAGTGCTACTACTATCATCGGGTCCAATGCCACTACTGTCATTGGGGATAATAATATGGGGTGATCTATGGTGGCATCTAGATCTCAAGGTCTGTCATTAATCCACCAAAATGATCCATTTTCCAATACAAAATTACCTTTATTGGTGACCTTGAGTTTAGTGGATCTAACCTAGTTGACAAATGACCCCATTAGGCATCAACCCACATGGCCATCCATACTTATGAATTTACCTTTAGATATACCCAAGTTTGACGGAAAGCTTGGAAATATATCCTTCCACACACACCATTGCATAGCATATCTGGTGTTCTTCTAACTCTTTGATGGATGATAGTATTTGGTTGTGACTTTTCCAGTGAACCCTGACAGGGAGTGCCATGAAATGGTATATTGAATTACTAGGCGCTTTGTTTAATGATTTCTCATCTTTGGCAATGGATTTTTTGACACATTTCCAACTTGTTGGACAGTTGGTTTAGGCATTTGGTTGTCATTGATGTCAACCCTTAGATATTGATGTAAACCCTTGGAGAGGTCTAGATATATTGAATAGTTGATTGACATGATCAAGATTAACAGTGAGTTAGTTGGGTGCATTTGATGTAGTTTACATATATCCCCGTAGGTGTGGTTATGGGACCCAAATTTGATTAAGGAATAATGACATGAAGGACAATGAAATTGCAGGTAATACTATCATGGATGGATAGTACACATCGTATCATTTCTAGTGATATGTGGAATTCCATGTGGTTCCTCATTGTTAGGAAGATATGGCCTTGTGAAGTTAGAAGCCCCGAAGAATGGTTAAGAAGCCTTAGTTGGTTACAAGTCAATGAGTGAAAGGATAGAGTGATTGTAACAAGAAGCCTTGAGTTTAAGGAGAGGAGTGACCTACCAAAAGTATAAATAACCCTCAAGGAGTCATTCGCAAGTACACTCACACACTTATTCATTGATTATCTTTCTTGTGAATGTTATGGTCTAGTGTTTTTGGTTTATTGATTTGTGATGACAATTTTCTAAGGTAGTGAAGGAAAGGAAGTGCGAGATTCTTAGGATTGCAGTGGAGAGCCAAGAAATCTAAGGAAACCCTAATTTGGGTCATCCTCGCGGGTTGCACTATACTTGTCTAGTGAGGCCCTCGCTTGTTGCACTATACTTTTCTAGTGAGGCCCTCGCTTGTTGCACTATACTTGTATGGTGAGGCTCTCGCTTGTTGCACTATGTATGTCTAGCGAGGCACTTGAAATTTAGGGTAAATGCTAGTACCGGGTCCTTGAAGTATGAATCAAGTACACAGGTCGACATTCTACATGTTCAAGTCAGCTACAAAAGTTCTGGTATGGTTATATATTTGTTTTGATGGTTAGTTTTTCTTATGATGTGGTGAATGCTTGAGGCATTCTTGGTGTGGTTGGTCTTGTACTTGGATATGGTATATGTTGGTTGGTTGGATGAGTGAGGATCTCTCTTATGACTAGTACACCATATGACATGGTTATTATAGTTCATATATTTGAGTTTTTTGTACATGGTTGAGGGATGTTCATGTTGTATGGTGATGTATGCATGAGGGACATGCATTGGTTCTTTGAGAATAAATGATTTTAGGGGCTAAATTTCGCCAATGGGATCATTTTCCATGGTTTTTCCCAAAAAAAGATTCGCCAATTTCCATTTTTTCTAAAAAAAATGAACCCAAATTCAATAGAATAAAATTATTTTACCTTAAAAATCGCCAAAAATTTATAGAAACCATATAAAATCCTTAGAAATTTGAATATTTTTACAAAACTATCGCTAAACATTTTGCATTTTTCATATTAAGGGCTAGAAATATTAGCCCATGTTTCTACATTTTAATATAATTTTCCATCCTTAAAATTATCCATGTCTTTGAGATGCTTCATTGATGACAAGGTACAAATCCGCATATGGTTATTGGTATGGTATATGGTACATGATTGATGCTTGATATGGTATATGGTTGAGATACATTTATTGGCATATGGTTTGTGGCACATGGTTTATGGTACTTGGTTGAGGCATATCATGAATGATCTGGCACTTGTTTGAGGCATTGGTATTGGTACATTGATAGAGGCACTTGTTGGTGATATTGATATATGTTTGGTACACATTTGGCACACATTATTGGCATATGGTTGATGATATTGTATGGTATATGGTATGGTGTTGATGTACATGATTGATGTGCATGGTTGGCACATGATATGGTACAGGTGTTGGTGAATGATTGATGCACTTGTTGTTATACAGGTTTGGTGCATGGTTGATGCACTTGTTGTGATACAGGTTTGGTGCATGGTTGATGCACTTGTTGATGGTACATGTTGTGATACAGGTTGGTGCATGCTTGATGCATAGTACATATTGGTACTTGGTTGAGACACATATCTTGTGATGGTATGTGGTGATGTTGGTACATTCTTGGTAGAACCGTCTGTTGGTGATGTTGAGCATATGGTTTGAGATATGATCTTGGTGATATTGGCATGAGTTGCATGTGATGCAAGTGGATCTAGTTTCGTGGATGAGATAATGATTGGTTAGATAGGTTGTTGTGACAATGATCAGTTGGACAGGTTGATGTAATAGGTTGGATATAGTGACAGGTTGACATATTACAGGTTGATGTGACAGTGGTAGTGACAGTGACAGTGGCAGTGATTGTGGTAGTGACAGTTGGTCCACATTTATATTTCATGGTAGCAGGATGGGGCAAGGAAAGGGGGTTATAGCCTCCTTCTGCCTCCTTCCGGTTGGTGTCGTAGAATCAGGGAGTTGGAGCTTCCTTCAGGTTGGAGCCTTAGAACTATATTGTTGTATCCACCTTCCAGTTGGAGCCAGAGAACCCAGGGGGTTGTACCCTCCTTCTGGTTGGAGCCAAAGAATTTAGGGTGTTGTAGCTTCCTTCGGGTTGGATCCTGTAAATAGGGGGTTGTATCCTCCTTCCAGTTGCAGCTGGAGAATTGGGAAGTTGGTGCTTCCTATGAATGAATTCTTGATATATAAGAAAGCATTTTGTGGTTTTCTCCTGTTTGGGTTTCCACATAAATTTTGGTGTACTGTGTATTTGATGTGATTGATGTGATGGTGCTTATGTTTATATGCTCATTATATAATGATGATATATTCTCATTTATACTTATGATATATTGATGATATATTGATTATATATTGTTGAACATTGTTGAAGTTTATATATTGTGGTTAAAAGTGGTAAAAGTGCTCATACTAATTCACCCCCCCTCCCAATATTCCAACACAACTCTCGTTTCATTATGAGACTAAAATTGAAATTTTGACATACTTATGTCAGAATATTTCCACCCATATATTTAATGCCATATATTCCCCCTTTGGGTCATAACAAAAGGAAATGTAAGCTCATCAAAGTCGAAATTCTAGACAAAATTCTTGTTGATTGGTTTTTGAAGTCATTATTACCTCCAATTGATAAGGATGTAGCTATGTCAGGATATTTAACTGATATGTAGGTGGTTTTACATTCTCAAGAACTCGACTTGATCTATTCTTGGTCTAGGATGGTATATGAGATAATACCTCAAGCTCCTAGGTCGTTGACAGATACACCCAAACCTACCTCCGGACCACATGTTGATGGTGTGATTGGTCCCATTTCCCATACTTCTATTGACCTGTTTGTGGGTTAAATGGGTTAGATGTCCATATCTACTAATCCACCTATAACTATGTTGACATCACAAATTTCCACAGTTCTTTCCCAAACCTCCAACATTCATTCAATCCAATCCACAAATCCAAAGAAAGCTCAACAAACTAGAGGTAAAAAGAATAAAAAGAAGAACAATTATGATTATGAGCAAGGGACATGCTCTAATTAGAATGCTAATGCAAGAGGCATCAAAGATAAGAAGAAGTTGAAGTTTCCACGCAATATTTTTACTGGAAACTTATATCATATTCCTCAGTGTCCTTGGATGGATGATATTCATTGATACTTAGCTAAGAGGGGAGCCCTATAGAAACCCGTAGTCCTAACTAATCATTTTCCCCCACAATGACAATAAATGGTTGCAACAAACCCTTGACCTTTGCAAGGTGTAACACAAGGAAACCCTCAGCAAGGGGGTTATTCCTCGAATGTGAATGTATACATGTGTGACCATTAGGTTAATATTCATACTAGAGTTCATAATTACAATAATTCTAAGAGTGATCCTACTAATAATGATCTTTCTTCATCTTATCCTTGTGTCCCTTTACAGATATAGAGGTCATCCATTGATACAATGCTTCACCCCCAGAAGGGTGTTTTATGAAGGTCTGTGCACAGCCCCAATTCCTGAGCCGCTCACAATTATAGTATTATTGAGGATTTAGCCTAAGCACCTTGTGTTATGTCTTCCCTAGAGGTCTTTCAGAGCTACGCCATGTAGAATAAAGGATTGTTGATTGAAAGTGGAGGAGTTGATCCCTCAAATACTCCTTTGATTATATTTGACATTGACCAAAGTTGGCCTAGGCTTCCCCATCAAATAGATTTCCAAATCCAAGTATCTTCACATGGGACAAACATCTTTAGATGTGTTTTTGATGAAGGAGCCTCCACTAGCATAATGTATTTTTCATGCTGGAGAGCCTTAGGTTCTCCAAATCTTGTCCAGTCAAGCACCATGTTAAAAACATTCAATGCTCATCCCTTTAAGCCCCATGGAATCATTGTTTATTTTCCTATTGTGTTAGGTGTAAAGACCATTTTAGTTGAGGTTGAAGTAGTCAACGTCCCTTTATATTACAATATTTCATTAGGGCATAGTTGGTTCTACACGATGATGGTTGGGGTGTCTTCGATATTTAGAGTTATCTACTTTCCTCATGAAGGAAAAGTGGTTGCCATTGAACAATTTTCTTATTGTATGCTAGATTCCAGAACCAATGTCGATATGAGTATTCCATTCATTGGTGATTCCAGGAGTTCTTATGACAATATTGGTGCTGGCATGTTTAAAGATTGAGCCTCTGATGGGTACTTTCATCCTGCCTCCACCAATCAATCATTTAAACTCAACTCCTATATGTATGATCTCTTTAGGTACTATTGAAGCACACTAATTTTCCTCAAATTTTAGTTAGATTGTGAATAATGTACTTCAACACTCGATCCCTTTGGACATTTAAGTTGTCAATCATGATCCTTACATAGTGCCTCACCCTTCTGAAGTAGAGTCATTTGGTGCGATTATGTCATTGAGTGTGGTATAGATTTCTTATCAAGTGATTAAGTCGAAATCAACCAATTCTAATCATAATCTCCATCACGATATGGAATATGATCAATACACTTCACCTAATTGGACTGTCAACCTTCCTAGTTCACCTGATTTCTTGGATGACAAATTGCCTTCGAATGAGACTATCTTTAAAGCCATGACTATGGGTGATAGACCGTGGAAAAATATGCATCATCAATCATTCTTTCTTCTTGAACTGGAGAATTTACAGGTTGGCTCAAAAAATCTTTCTTTCTCTAATGATGTCAAGTGGTACCAATGCCCCATCCTGACACATGATGTGTATTTGGAGGGTAATTTGGAAAAAATATTGAATATGACACCTATTGATATCTTGGAGAAGCTAGGTTTCATTGAAAACATCTCCATAGATGCAATTTGTTCTCCTCAAGAAATTGAACTTTATATTTCCTTGTTCAAGGTGTTTTGTGATGTTTTGGCTTGGACTTATGAAGAGATGCCAAGCATCGATTTTTAGGATGTCAAGCATGAGATTAAAACATAACAAGGCGTTAGGCCTATTCATAAAAAATTACATCCATTTAACCCAAGAAAGGAAGCCACCGTTAAGGAGGAGGTGGAAAGATTGCTTTGTGTTGACTTCATTTATCTGGTTCCCTTGATCAAATGGGTTTTTAATCTCATTTTGGTAGCAAAGAAGCATGGCCCAATTAGGTTTTGTATTGATTTTTAGGATCTCAACAAGGCTTGTCCAAATGATAATCATCCTACCCCATTCATTGATCAGATTATTGATGAATGTGCTGGAAGTAAAATATTTTCCTTCATGGATGGATTCTCCATCTATAATGAGATTCAAATTAAATCAGAAGACCAACACAAGACTTCCTTCATCTTTCCTTGGGGTACTTTTTCCTATAGGAAGATGTCATTTGGAATTTAAAATGTTGGGGTTACATTTTAACGGGCAATGCCATATGATTTCCACGACATCAAGCATATTATTAAAGCATACTTGGATGATTTGGCTACTTGATCAAAGCATCGTGGTGATCATCCATGTCATCTTCGTGCCATATTCACTAGATTTCAAAATTATAATATCCATTTGAATCCACATAGGTGCATATTATGTGTAATTTTCGAGAGATTACTTTGTTTCATTGTGTCCAAGTATGGGATCATGGTTGATCCATTAAAGATTGAGGTGATAGTTCAATTGTCTCCCCGGCACAATATTAGTCAACTTTAGAGTTTGCAAGGGAAGGTAAACTTTCTCTGGAGATTCATATCAAATCATGTTGAGATAAATAAATGTTTCATGAACCTTTTGAAAAAAGGAATATCTTTTGTGTGGGACTACCAAGCATAATTGCTCATTTGACACTTTGAAGGAAGACTTGATCTTAGCTCCATTATTGAGTCCTTTAAACTATAGTCAGGAATTTTTACTTTATCTTGCTACATTTGAGGCCACCATTGGTATAGTGCTTGTCCAAGAGGACAATTTGTAGAAGTAGCATGTGATATATTACCTTAGTAAGGGTCTTGTCAGAACATGTGAATTGCATTATTTTCCAGGGATAATTTTAAGGATGAAAATTTATATTAAAATGTAGAAACTCGAGCTAATCTTACTAGTCCTTAATATGCAAAATGTAAAATGTTTGGCGATAGTTTTGTAAAAATATTCAAATTTATAAGGATTTTATATAGCTTTTATAAAATTTTGGCGATTTTTAAGGTAAAATCATTTTATTCTATGGAACTTGGGTGAATTAGTTTTAGAAAAAATAGAAATTGGCGAATCATTTTTTGAAAAAACCATGGAAAATTAGCCCATTGGCGAAATTTATCCCCTAAAATTTTCCCTGTTATTCGGATGTTGAAAAATTATCTTTGGTGGTGGTTCATGTTGTACAATGCCTTAGGTATTATATTATTTTTTGAAATACTATTGTCATAGAAGACTCCAACCCAATGCAACACATTTTTCCATGTCAAATCATTGGGGGAGGGTATTCCAAATGGATAGTAATCATGCAAGAATTCGAATTGGAATTTGTCACTTTGAAATCCAAGAAGCCTTTAGATTTTGTGGAATTGATGTATGAGCTTCCAAAAGATAGTGAGGAATATGTGGTTACTGAATCATTGCTATATGAATATTTTTTCCTCATTGACTCTTCTAATCCCTGGTATGGAGATGTTTTGGTATATCTTCAAACCCAACATTTTAATCCTTTGTCTTCCCGAGATAAGCATCGACATATACACCATCATGCCAATAATTATCTCATAATTGGTGACACACTTTATCATTGCAGGGTAGACTTAGTCTTGTGTCAATTCTTGGTCCATGACGAAGATGGGAGAGTGTTGAATGATTTCCATGTAGGAGACTGTGGTGATCATCTTTCTGGAATACCCACAACTCAGAAAATCTTGCATACATGATACTTTTGGCCCACTATATTTAAATATTGTTTTAATGTAGTCTAGGAGTTCTATCCTTGTCAAGTTTTTACTCATAAGATGCATGCTCATCCTGCTCCATTATATCCTATGGTTATTGTTGGCCACTTCACAAAATGGGGGATTGATTTCATGATATGTAAGCCAACTTCAACTAATGTCCATAACTACATCATTGTGGATGTTGGCTACTTCACTAAGTGGGTTGAAGTTATGCCCACCCCTTCCAACAATGGCACCACAATGATTCTATTCATGTGTAATCATATCATTTCTAGGTTTGGTGTCCCAAAACAATCGTTACTAATCACGGGTCTCATTTTTGGAATAAGATGATGAC
>ML826953.1:79291-103845 GCA_009831015.1 Picea engelmannii
CCATTGATGAAAGTCCTCCACCCAATTTCAACCCTCCTTTGACAGAGCCTTTAGACTCTTTACTTGTTCACATGAGTGGACCTCATTTTGGTGCTACTTTTTTCCTTTTGGAATAGCTCTCACTCGATGTTAGGCGTCAGTGGGTCATCCAGTATGGGAGGACCTATTCCTGCTTCTTCCAATACATTAGGAGGAGCCACTATGGCCACCTCCATTCCACTAACAAGTGGGATAGATACTCCTACTTCTATACCTCAGACATCAGGTGTTCCTATTTGGGGAATATCAATGGTCACATCTCTTCCTTCCAACAGTTTACCTATCTTTAGTATACCCAATATGACTTCACAGATACTTACAATCAGATTTGTTTTTTATCGGGGACAAAGCCTTGATTTTACTCCTAGAAGTGGGTTCCCACCTATTTTCAATACATCCATTGGTAGTCCGACGATACCTAAAGTTGGTTTTCCTTTTGGTTGGAATTTTAATCCCCGGTCTAGCCTAGCTACTAGTGCTACTACTATCATCGGGTCCAATGCCACTACTGTCATTGGGGATAATAATATGGGGTGATCTATGGTGGCATCTAGATCTCAAGGTCTGTCATTAATCCACCAAAATGATCCATTTTCCAATACAAAATTACCTTTATTGGTGACCTTGAGTTTAGTGGATCTAACCTAGTTGACAAATGACCCCATTAGGCATCAACCCACATGGCCATCCATACTTATGAATTTACCTTTAGATATACCCAAGTTTGACGGAAAGCTTGGAAATATATCCTTCCACACACACCATTGCATAGCATATCTGGTGTTCTTCTAACTCTTTGATGGATGATAGTATTTGGTTGTGACTTTTCCAGTGAACCCTGACAGGGAGTGCCATGAAATGGTATATTGAATTACTAGGCGCTTTGTTTAATGATTTCTCATCTTTGGCAATGGATTTTTTGACACATTTCCAACTTGTTGGACAGTTGGTTTAGGCATTTGGTTGTCATTGATGTCAACCCTTAGATATTGATGTAAACCCTTGGAGAGGTCTAGATATATTGAATAGTTGATTGACATGATCAAGATTAACAGTGAGTTAGTTGGGTGCATTTGATGTAGTTTACATATATCCCCGTAGGTGTGGTTATGGGACCCAAATTTGATTAAGGAATAATGACATGAAGGACAATGAAATTGCAGGTAATACTATCATGGATGGATAGTACACATCGTATCATTTCTAGTGATATGTGGAATTCCATGTGGTTCCTCATTGTTAGGAAGATATGGCCTTGTGAAGTTAGAAGCCCCGAAGAATGGTTAAGAAGCCTTAGTTGGTTACAAGTCAATGAGTGAAAGGATAGAGTGATTGTAACAAGAAGCCTTGAGTTTAAGGAGAGGAGTGACCTACCAAAAGTATAAATAACCCTCAAGGAGTCATTCGCAAGTACACTCACACACTTATTCATTGATTATCTTTCTTGTGAATGTTATGGTCTAGTGTTTTTGGTTTATTGATTTGTGATGACAATTTTCTAAGGTAGTGAAGGAAAGGAAGTGCGAGATTCTTAGGATTGCAGTGGAGAGCCAAGAAATCTAAGGAAACCCTAATTTGGGTCATCCTCGCGGGTTGCACTATACTTGTCTAGTGAGGCCCTCGCTTGTTGCACTATACTTTTCTAGTGAGGCCCTCGCTTGTTGCACTATACTTGTATGGTGAGGCTCTCGCTTGTTGCACTATGTATGTCTAGCGAGGCACTTGAAATTTAGGGTAAATGCTAGTACCGGGTCCTTGAAGTATGAATCAAGTACACAGGTCGACATTCTACATGTTCAAGTCAGCTACAAAAGTTCTGGTATGGTTATATATTTGTTTTGATGGTTAGTTTTTCTTATGATGTGGTGAATGCTTGAGGCATTCTTGGTGTGGTTGGTCTTGTACTTGGATATGGTATATGTTGGTTGGTTGGATGAGTGAGGATCTCTCTTATGACTAGTACACCATATGACATGGTTATTATAGTTCATATATTTGAGTTTTTTGTACATGGTTGAGGGATGTTCATGTTGTATGGTGATGTATGCATGAGGGACATGCATTGGTTCTTTGAGAATAAATGATTTTAGGGGCTAAATTTCGCCAATGGGATCATTTTCCATGGTTTTTCCCAAAAAAAGATTCGCCAATTTCCATTTTTTCTAAAAAAAATGAACCCAAATTCAATAGAATAAAATTATTTTACCTTAAAAATCGCCAAAAATTTATAGAAACCATATAAAATCCTTAGAAATTTGAATATTTTTACAAAACTATCGCTAAACATTTTGCATTTTTCATATTAAGGGCTAGAAATATTAGCCCATGTTTCTACATTTTAATATAATTTTCCATCCTTAAAATTATCCATGTCTTTGAGATGCTTCATTGATGACAAGGTACAAATCCGCATATGGTTATTGGTATGGTATATGGTACATGATTGATGCTTGATATGGTATATGGTTGAGATACATTTATTGGCATATGGTTTGTGGCACATGGTTTATGGTACTTGGTTGAGGCATATCATGAATGATCTGGCACTTGTTTGAGGCATTGGTATTGGTACATTGATAGAGGCACTTGTTGGTGATATTGATATATGTTTGGTACACATTTGGCACACATTATTGGCATATGGTTGATGATATTGTATGGTATATGGTATGGTGTTGATGTACATGATTGATGTGCATGGTTGGCACATGATATGGTACAGGTGTTGGTGAATGATTGATGCACTTGTTGTTATACAGGTTTGGTGCATGGTTGATGCACTTGTTGTGATACAGGTTTGGTGCATGGTTGATGCACTTGTTGATGGTACATGTTGTGATACAGGTTGGTGCATGCTTGATGCATAGTACATATTGGTACTTGGTTGAGACACATATCTTGTGATGGTATGTGGTGATGTTGGTACATTCTTGGTAGAACCGTCTGTTGGTGATGTTGAGCATATGGTTTGAGATATGATCTTGGTGATATTGGCATGAGTTGCATGTGATGCAAGTGGATCTAGTTTCGTGGATGAGATAATGATTGGTTAGATAGGTTGTTGTGACAATGATCAGTTGGACAGGTTGATGTAATAGGTTGGATATAGTGACAGGTTGACATATTACAGGTTGATGTGACAGTGGTAGTGACAGTGACAGTGGCAGTGATTGTGGTAGTGACAGTTGGTCCACATTTATATTTCATGGTAGCAGGATGGGGCAAGGAAAGGGGGTTATAGCCTCCTTCTGCCTCCTTCCGGTTGGTGTCGTAGAATCAGGGAGTTGGAGCTTCCTTCAGGTTGGAGCCTTAGAACTATATTGTTGTATCCACCTTCCAGTTGGAGCCAGAGAACCCAGGGGGTTGTACCCTCCTTCTGGTTGGAGCCAAAGAATTTAGGGTGTTGTAGCTTCCTTCGGGTTGGATCCTGTAAATAGGGGGTTGTATCCTCCTTCCAGTTGCAGCTGGAGAATTGGGAAGTTGGTGCTTCCTATGAATGAATTCTTGATATATAAGAAAGCATTTTGTGGTTTTCTCCTGTTTGGGTTTCCACATAAATTTTGGTGTACTGTGTATTTGATGTGATTGATGTGATGGTGCTTATGTTTATATGCTCATTATATAATGATGATATATTCTCATTTATACTTATGATATATTGATGATATATTGATTATATATTGTTGAACATTGTTGAAGTTTATATATTGTGGTTAAAAGTGGTAAAAGTGCTCATACTAATTCACCCCCCCTCCCAATATTCCAACACAACTCTCGTTTCATTATGAGACTAAAATTGAAATTTTGACATACTTATGTCAGAATATTTCCACCCATATATTTAATGCCATATATTCCCCCTTTGGGTCATAACAAAAGGAAATGTAAGCTCATCAAAGTCGAAATTCTAGACAAAATTCTTGTTGATTGGTTTTTGAAGTCATTATTACCTCCAATTGATAAGGATGTAGCTATGTCAGGATATTTAACTGATATGTAGGTGGTTTTACATTCTCAAGAACTCGACTTGATCTATTCTTGGTCTAGGATGGTATATGAGATAATACCTCAAGCTCCTAGGTCGTTGACAGATACACCCAAACCTACCTCCGGACCACATGTTGATGGTGTGATTGGTCCCATTTCCCATACTTCTATTGACCTGTTTGTGGGTTAAATGGGTTAGATGTCCATATCTACTAATCCACCTATAACTATGTTGACATCACAAATTTCCACAGTTCTTTCCCAAACCTCCAACATTCATTCAATCCAATCCACAAATCCAAAGAAAGCTCAACAAACTAGAGGTAAAAAGAATAAAAAGAAGAACAATTATGATTATGAGCAAGGGACATGCTCTAATTAGAATGCTAATGCAAGAGGCATCAAAGATAAGAAGAAGTTGAAGTTTCCACGCAATATTTTTACTGGAAACTTATATCATATTCCTCAGTGTCCTTGGATGGATGATATTCATTGATACTTAGCTAAGAGGGGAGCCCTATAGAAACCCGTAGTCCTAACTAATCATTTTCCCCCACAATGACAATAAATGGTTGCAACAAACCCTTGACCTTTGCAAGGTGTAACACAAGGAAACCCTCAGCAAGGGGGTTATTCCTCGAATGTGAATGTATACATGTGTGACCATTAGGTTAATATTCATACTAGAGTTCATAATTACAATAATTCTAAGAGTGATCCTACTAATAATGATCTTTCTTCATCTTATCCTTGTGTCCCTTTACAGATATAGAGGTCATCCATTGATACAATGCTTCACCCCCAGAAGGGTGTTTTATGAAGGTCTGTGCACAGCCCCAATTCCTGAGCCGCTCACAATTATAGTATTATTGAGGATTTAGCCTAAGCACCTTGTGTTATGTCTTCCCTAGAGGTCTTTCAGAGCTACGCCATGTAGAATAAAGGATTGTTGATTGAAAGTGGAGGAGTTGATCCCTCAAATACTCCTTTGATTATATTTGACATTGACCAAAGTTGGCCTAGGCTTCCCCATCAAATAGATTTCCAAATCCAAGTATCTTCACATGGGACAAACATCTTTAGATGTGTTTTTGATGAAGGAGCCTCCACTAGCATAATGTATTTTTCATGCTGGAGAGCCTTAGGTTCTCCAAATCTTGTCCAGTCAAGCACCATGTTAAAAACATTCAATGCTCATCCCTTTAAGCCCCATGGAATCATTGTTTATTTTCCTATTGTGTTAGGTGTAAAGACCATTTTAGTTGAGGTTGAAGTAGTCAACGTCCCTTTATATTACAATATTTCATTAGGGCATAGTTGGTTCTACACGATGATGGTTGGGGTGTCTTCGATATTTAGAGTTATCTACTTTCCTCATGAAGGAAAAGTGGTTGCCATTGAACAATTTTCTTATTGTATGCTAGATTCCAGAACCAATGTCGATATGAGTATTCCATTCATTGGTGATTCCAGGAGTTCTTATGACAATATTGGTGCTGGCATGTTTAAAGATTGAGCCTCTGATGGGTACTTTCATCCTGCCTCCACCAATCAATCATTTAAACTCAACTCCTATATGTATGATCTCTTTAGGTACTATTGAAGCACACTAATTTTCCTCAAATTTTAGTTAGATTGTGAATAATGTACTTCAACACTCGATCCCTTTGGACATTTAAGTTGTCAATCATGATCCTTACATAGTGCCTCACCCTTCTGAAGTAGAGTCATTTGGTGCGATTATGTCATTGAGTGTGGTATAGATTTCTTATCAAGTGATTAAGTCGAAATCAACCAATTCTAATCATAATCTCCATCACGATATGGAATATGATCAATACACTTCACCTAATTGGACTGTCAACCTTCCTAGTTCACCTGATTTCTTGGATGACAAATTGCCTTCGAATGAGACTATCTTTAAAGCCATGACTATGGGTGATAGACCGTGGAAAAATATGCATCATCAATCATTCTTTCTTCTTGAACTGGAGAATTTACAGGTTGGCTCAAAAAATCTTTCTTTCTCTAATGATGTCAAGTGGTACCAATGCCCCATCCTGACACATGATGTGTATTTGGAGGGTAATTTGGAAAAAATATTGAATATGACACCTATTGATATCTTGGAGAAGCTAGGTTTCATTGAAAACATCTCCATAGATGCAATTTGTTCTCCTCAAGAAATTGAACTTTATATTTCCTTGTTCAAGGTGTTTTGTGATGTTTTGGCTTGGACTTATGAAGAGATGCCAAGCATCGATTTTTAGGATGTCAAGCATGAGATTAAAACATAACAAGGCGTTAGGCCTATTCATAAAAAATTACATCCATTTAACCCAAGAAAGGAAGCCACCGTTAAGGAGGAGGTGGAAAGATTGCTTTGTGTTGACTTCATTTATCTGGTTCCCTTGATCAAATGGGTTTTTAATCTCATTTTGGTAGCAAAGAAGCATGGCCCAATTAGGTTTTGTATTGATTTTTAGGATCTCAACAAGGCTTGTCCAAATGATAATCATCCTACCCCATTCATTGATCAGATTATTGATGAATGTGCTGGAAGTAAAATATTTTCCTTCATGGATGGATTCTCCATCTATAATGAGATTCAAATTAAATCAGAAGACCAACACAAGACTTCCTTCATCTTTCCTTGGGGTACTTTTTCCTATAGGAAGATGTCATTTGGAATTTAAAATGTTGGGGTTACATTTTAACGGGCAATGCCATATGATTTCCACGACATCAAGCATATTATTAAAGCATACTTGGATGATTTGGCTACTTGATCAAAGCATCGTGGTGATCATCCATGTCATCTTCGTGCCATATTCACTAGATTTCAAAATTATAATATCCATTTGAATCCACATAGGTGCATATTATGTGTAATTTTCGAGAGATTACTTTGTTTCATTGTGTCCAAGTATGGGATCATGGTTGATCCATTAAAGATTGAGGTGATAGTTCAATTGTCTCCCCGGCACAATATTAGTCAACTTTAGAGTTTGCAAGGGAAGGTAAACTTTCTCTGGAGATTCATATCAAATCATGTTGAGATAAATAAATGTTTCATGAACCTTTTGAAAAAAGGAATATCTTTTGTGTGGGACTACCAAGCATAATTGCTCATTTGACACTTTGAAGGAAGACTTGATCTTAGCTCCATTATTGAGTCCTTTAAACTATAGTCAGGAATTTTTACTTTATCTTGCTACATTTGAGGCCACCATTGGTATAGTGCTTGTCCAAGAGGACAATTTGTAGAAGTAGCATGTGATATATTACCTTAGTAAGGGTCTTGTCAGAACATGTGAATTGCATTATTTTCCAGGGATAATTTTAAGGATGAAAATTTATATTAAAATGTAGAAACTCGAGCTAATCTTACTAGTCCTTAATATGCAAAATGTAAAATGTTTGGCGATAGTTTTGTAAAAATATTCAAATTTATAAGGATTTTATATAGCTTTTATAAAATTTTGGCGATTTTTAAGGTAAAATCATTTTATTCTATGGAACTTGGGTGAATTAGTTTTAGAAAAAATAGAAATTGGCGAATCATTTTTTGAAAAAACCATGGAAAATTAGCCCATTGGCGAAATTTATCCCCTAAAATTTTCCCTGTTATTCGGATGTTGAAAAATTATCTTTGGTGGTGGTTCATGTTGTACAATGCCTTAGGTATTATATTATTTTTTGAAATACTATTGTCATAGAAGACTCCAACCCAATGCAACACATTTTTCCATGTCAAATCATTGGGGGAGGGTATTCCAAATGGATAGTAATCATGCAAGAATTCGAATTGGAATTTGTCACTTTGAAATCCAAGAAGCCTTTAGATTTTGTGGAATTGATGTATGAGCTTCCAAAAGATAGTGAGGAATATGTGGTTACTGAATCATTGCTATATGAATATTTTTTCCTCATTGACTCTTCTAATCCCTGGTATGGAGATGTTTTGGTATATCTTCAAACCCAACATTTTAATCCTTTGTCTTCCCGAGATAAGCATCGACATATACACCATCATGCCAATAATTATCTCATAATTGGTGACACACTTTATCATTGCAGGGTAGACTTAGTCTTGTGTCAATTCTTGGTCCATGACGAAGATGGGAGAGTGTTGAATGATTTCCATGTAGGAGACTGTGGTGATCATCTTTCTGGAATACCCACAACTCAGAAAATCTTGCATACATGATACTTTTGGCCCACTATATTTAAATATTGTTTTAATGTAGTCTAGGAGTTCTATCCTTGTCAAGTTTTTACTCATAAGATGCATGCTCATCCTGCTCCATTATATCCTATGGTTATTGTTGGCCACTTCACAAAATGGGGGATTGATTTCATGATATGTAAGCCAACTTCAACTAATGTCCATAACTACATCATTGTGGATGTTGGCTACTTCACTAAGTGGGTTGAAGTTATGCCCACCCCTTCCAACAATGGCACCACAATGATTCTATTCATGTGTAATCATATCATTTCTAGGTTTGGTGTCCCAAAACAATCGTTACTAATCACGGGTCTCATTTTTGGAATAAGATGATGACTGTTGGTCACTATAATTGCTTATTTAATCTAAACAATCAAATGCTACATAAATTGTCAACCCAGGGAAGTTTGTTTATTTCAAAGGTAACCACGCACTATATATGCTCAATCTCAAAAGCAACCTAAAGTTGTAGTACAAATATATTAATCACACTTGCCTTGAACAAACTTAAGTTCTAACTTGAATTATAGGAAAGCAACCTACCTATTGCAGAGCTCAAAGTTTAAAGAAATGATTAATTGAAGAATCCTGGATTACATTAAAATAACAACAAGATACTGCAACAGGAAAGACCAACTATTATGTAACCAGAGAACAAGACCCTATTCCCAAAGCAGGAATCTTCAGTACCTGTTTCCAATCATCACACTTCATGAACTCATTGCTTAACTGAAATAATTGACCTACACACTAAAGGCTGTCTATCTCTTAACAGAGAACAGGACCCTATTTTCCATGAAGGAAACTTCAACACCTGTTTTTGATTAGCACACTTTCATGAACTCATTAATGCACTGAAGGCTAACTGTCTCTAATAGAGAACAAGACCCTATTTCCCAAGCAGGAAACTTCAACACATGTTTCTGATTAGCACACTTTCATGAACTCATTAATGCACTGAAGGCTAACTATCTCTAACAGAGAACAGGACCCTATTTCCTAAGCAAGAAACTTTAGCACCTAATTCTGATTAGCACACTTTCATGAACTCATTAATGCACTGAAGGCTAACTATCTCTAACAAAGAACATGACCCTATTTCTTAAGCAGAAAACTTCAACACCTGTTTCTGATTAGCACACTTTCATGAATTCATCAAATAGGATTGCTAACTAAAATGATTAACAGTTACCCAAGCATGAATCACATGAAAACAATGTAACATTCAGTAAACAGAGTTTTAGCAAGACAGAGTTCAGTAAAGTAGTGTTTCAGCAAAACAGAATTCAATAAAGTAGTGTTTCAGCAAAACAAAATTTAATCAAGGCATAAAGATAAATCACACTGACACACTACAAAGCTAACGAGTGAATCTTGTGAAGAAGGTGGGCCCTCCCTTCTCACAAGATTCCCCTGAAACGAAAGGAACTAGAGAGAAATGCTCAGAATAGTCTTTTATTCATCTGTCAACTGTGTTACATTACAATCTGAAGTAAAAAACACGTCCCTCTCTGTAGAATCCTTTCTTAGCTAAAAAACAGAACCCCCTCTCGAATGGTGATTTCCTCTTATTTAAAGAGGAGGATCCCTTTGATACAATTTAATCAACTAATTACGGGTGTACATCTGAGTCCTATTCTTAGTCAGATCGACTTTCTAAACTGGAATAGGATATCCTAGTCTTCCGCAACAGAATGCTATTACAAGTGCTGAGTGAGGTGTTGTTGTTGTGGCTGGAGTAACAACTTCTTTATTTGTCTCTTGTTACTACTGTTGTATGTTGTTTCAGCATCGCAAATCGCAGGTTGTTTCAGCCACAGGATTTGCGTTCTGACTGTTTCAGCACTTCTCAGGTGGCAACGATGGTTGATGCTAGCTCAAGGTGTTGTTGTTGTAGTCAATTATGTATGAGTTGTTGTTTTAGCATCGTTGACCATGGACTGTGTAACGGCTTCTGTGTTTCAGCATCGTTGACCATGGACTGTGTAATATCTTCTGTGTTTCAGCATCGTTGACCATGGACTGTGTAACAGCTTCTTCTGTATGAGTTGTTGTTTCAGCCACAGGGTTTGCGTGCTTTAACTGTTTTAGCAAAAGGCCTCAATGCTAATCTGCAGTTCGAACTATTTCAGCACTTATACATTTCTGATCAATGGTTAAGTACGAGAGTAATGTAAAATTATATGCAAAACAGATTAAACATATAGTAAAGAGAAGAGACGTTGTATACCTTTGGAAAGATAGGGTAAAGTGATAATATGAGTTTAAATGTGAGTGAAACAAGAGTGTAATGGTGGCAAAAAGTGTGGGCAAAAAGGTACATTGTGTGGTCCTAACATCCCCCCAACTTAAAATGTTGCATGTCCTCAGGCAACTTCACTCTGAATCAGAATTTGAATACTGACTCTGAGCGTGCAAGTTACTCAAGCAGTAGCTGTGGGAGGTGTTGTCTGTTGGAGCTTTGAACCCTTGAACGCATTGTAACCTTTGTCAAGCTGTTGTTTCTGTCTTCTTAGGCAACTTATAATGAATTTGATATCTCTCCGATGGAAACCAGAGGATAGAAAAATAAAACCGGTACCCTATCCAGCTTTCAACACATTGCTGAACACACTTGATGTAGTTAGGTACCCTGGAGATTGCCATCTCAAGATTAGTGGGGCTAAAAGGATTGTGTTCCTGTCTTTTCTCAGTAGATTGCTTCCAAAACATGTTATTTGCCTGTAGGGCAGCAATCTCTGTGGATCTGATGAAGTGTTGACAATCCTGAAGTACTGTTGTTTGTAGTTGCTAAATGTGTTCAGTCATCCCTGGTTTCTTTAAAAACTGATAATACTCTGTGACAAAGGTGGCAACATTTTGTGGTTCTGGTCTTATCCAGAGAAGACAATTATCCTCGTTATGCTTGGCAGCTAGGAAGTCATCCTGCCATATAATCTGATTGTTGAGGAAGGAGGTGAGTGCCCTGATCTAGATGTTGCCGACAAGAGGGTTCAGGTTAAGTTGTCGATTTTCAGGGATGGCCTCATTATGAAAATATGCTTCACAGAGGAGGTGTTGATCCATAACAGAGGCTTCTGCAAAGGTTTTGACAAAATATGCTGGATGTAACACTGGATGGGGTCTGCCTTCTGTGATTGATTTGATATGAAACCATGTAAGTTGTTCCATGAGGAACAAGGAGTAATTGTAGGATGGTTTCCTTGCAACCAATAGCTTTTGTGCCAAGTCAAATATCAGGAGCACTCTGCCTTTTAGATCTTTGTTCTGTTTCTTAAGGGCATGAGCTTCCTGGCGTGTTTGCTCCAAAGATTCCCAATTTGAGTAGGTATGATTTATCCAGATTTGTCTGTGTTCCTGCAGGCTTTTGGCTTGTGTAACAACAAACTCTTTTTTCCATTTTTCTATTATTGCCTGCTCATCCCATGGTTGAGTTTGTGTTTCAGCGTTACAAGTAATAGGATGAGGTAGGGTCTGAGTGGCCTGTTCCACAAAGGTGTGGGTACTAATGTGGTTGGGAGGGGCAAATTCTTCAATAGGAAATGTTTGTACAACTTTATTAACAAAAGAAGGGGGTTCAGATTTGACATTTGTTGCAGGCCAGGGTTCAGTCTCAATTTTGGAAGGTCCTGTTGGTTCTTGTGTTTCAGCTGTAGCTGGTTCTTGTGTGACAACTATAGCTGGTTCTTATGTAACAACAAGTTCTTCTTCTTTGACTGCATAAGTTGAAGGAGCAGGGGAAGCTCCTGGCATTGGGATTTGAATTACTTTGTAGCCTGCTTGATAGTAGATGTCCCCACATTGACAACACATATATTGTCTACACGGATTCTCTGTTGTAGTTTCTTTTGACATGGTCGCTGTGCGAGCTAGGGTGTACAAATTAAGTTCCTTCTCATAGGCTTCCTTTGCTGCGGCTAGCTCTTGCTTGTAGGCTTCCAGTTCAGATTTTAGGAACTCATTTTTTTCTAAGACAGAGGCCATTGTTGGTTCTGGTTGAGGAGTGATTGGTTCTTGTGTATCAGTCACAGCCGCACTCGCTGGTTCTTGTGGAGCAGCTACAGGATTGGCTGCTGCTTCTTGTGTTTCAACTTCTTGATGTAAGGAAAGTAATGTTGCAGCACCCTGGACCTCTGATTCCTGTATCTCGGTATTAGTATCAACAGCTGGTTCTTGTGTTTCAGCTGTAGTTGGTTCTTGTGTGGCAGCCATGGCTGGTTCTTGTGTTTCATCCACTGAATGAGTAGTTGGTTCTTGTGTTTCAGCTACTAGATGGGTAGTTGGTTCTTGTGTTTCAGCTACTGAATGGGTAGCTGGTTCTTTTGTTTCAGCTACTGAATGGGTAGCTGGTTCTTATGTTTCAGCTACTTGATTTGAAATGGATGATGTCGCAACACCCTGGGCATCTGGTTCTTGTGTTTCAGTGCCCGTGGGTGGGATAGGCATAGATTTCGGCATTTGGGAGGTTAGAGGTGTACGGGGTATTATTCGTATGGGTTGGGGGTCTAGGGCAGTGGCAGTAGTGGCTACCCTTGTTGAGGCCCTTGTTCGTTTTCTTTGTAAAAAGGGTGAAAAGAAAGGAATTTGCTTTCGTTTTCGTGGGGGTTTTTCCTCAATGATGGGGCATGGAGAATATGAATATGAAGGGAAGGAGTGGATGATTCTGGTAAAGTGTGGGGCGGGATTGGTATGGTAGGGGGGTTAATTGGACTGATTGGTTCTATAGGCGGGCTGTTAGGTATTTCTGAAGAGTCTGGAGGGTTTTGTGGTTGTTGTTCCTGAAGATTTTTAGGAATTTCAGCTACTTCTTAGGGATCTATAGGTGGGTTGTTTAGTGGAAGGTTTTGTTGGGAAAAACCCTTTTGGATAAGCAGTTGAACGAGACGGTGATGGGTGAGTGAAAGGGCAGGATCTTTAGCCTTTCTACAGTAGTGCGACATATTTTTAAGACAACCAAGCAAATAATAAGGAATGTTCACCAATCTATTATGTCGTAAATGAGACAACATGACAAAATCATGTTGGTAGACTACATGATATCGGCCTTCGCAGGTAAGGTAGTATTTGACAAATTTTGCAACTTCTGGCCATGGAGGCGGGAGCGAGCTGAGTCAGACACCCCGACCTTTAGGTTGAATTTGTTCCCATGGCAAGAGGAAATCCTGTTGGGCATTCAGGATGACATGTTTGCGACTGAACAAGCGAAGGCCATTGGTAGGGAGACCCGAAACCTGTGCTATATCCTCTTCTGTAACTGAAATCTGAACCCCTTGAACAATGGAATGATTTTCCTGGAGATTTTGAGCAAATTGCAGAACTTGTTGTTGATCAAATCTCTGGAGCCTCTGAAAAAAACCGAGCCATCCTGCCTGTAGAAAAATTTGATAGGCTTCTGGATACAGTTCTAACAGGGCTGTCGTGGCGGGTTCATACCGTATAATAGAGCCTCCCATAGCTAACAACTCAGTAAAATATATCGTCAAAGAGTCGAGTAACAACTTCCGCGCATAGTAAGTTTTTCGAGTGAAGGCATGCGAATGGTGGTGAAACGAATGAAAGGATGGTAAATAGGAATGACGGTGGTGAATTCGTGTGAAATGATGGTATAAAAGTTTGATATTTCGTCCTCCCCGTTCAAGTGTGGCTAATAATGATTTTACGCAAGTGGTAATAATGATTTGGAATCTTCTCATTAACTATAGCTTAACTGTAATACATAGAATTTACATACCTCGTCTTTACCTTTTGATTCGTGCTTAAACCAAATATAATGCCTGTTCATAATAGTTTTGCAGTGGCCGTGGCGGAGACTTTTGATTTGTTAGATGAATTGTATCAAGGATTTGTTGACTGGAAGGACAAAATGTAGTATGAGAGCGCAAAATCGTATTGACATAAAATGCCGAAAAGTTGGTGTTTCAGCCGTAGGAAGAATAGAGAAATGTTTGCTGAAGAGTGATGCTGCAGAATATTGCTGAGGAAGTGGTGTTTCAGCAATAGAAAGAAGGGAGAAACAATTGTTGGACGGTGTTGTTTCGTCAATGAAGAAATGTGAAGAACTGCTGAACAGTGGTGTTTCAGCAATGGGAGAAAATGGCGAGAAAAGTTGCTGACAGTGGTGTTTCAGCAATGGGAAGAAGGGAGAAACAATTGTTGGACGGTGTTGTTTCGTCAATGAAGAATTGATGAACAATGGTGTTTTGGTAATGGGAAAATGACGAAAAGTTGTTGATAATGGTGTTTCAGCAATGGGGAAAATGGTGAAAGGTTGCTGACAGTGGTGTTTCGGCAATGGGGAAAATGGTGAAAGGTTGCTGACAGTAGTGTTTCAGCAATGAAGAAAGAGCAAAGAGTTGTTGACAGTGGTTTTTCAGCAATGGGAAAGTCAAAAAGTTGCTGAACAGTGGTGTTTCAGCAATGGGGAAAGTCAAAAAGTTGCTGAACAGTGGTGTTTCAGCAATGGGAAAGTCAAAAAGTTGCTGACAGTGGTGTTTCAGCAATGGGAAAGCTTGCCTCTTCTTGAAGTAGGATCGTCCTTTCTTAGTGGGCCTATGCTTTGATCGGGGATCTGCAAAAATCGATTGTAACATGGTATTTCTTGACAGGGATTATTAGTAAATGAAATCTAATCTAATACTAAAGAAATTAATTTAAAAAAATAATTAATTGCAATGAGGGGTAGGAGCCCCCTCTAAAAAAAGGTAATGAGAGTCTGCCACGCATGTGGCCTTGAAATCTTCTGTGGAAATAGGGCGTTGGTACAAACGGAGCCGATGACCATTTACAAGTAACGATGTTTTAGAGTCATCGATTGTGAGGAGCCTTACTGTTCCATTGGGGAAAACAGTATCTACTTCGTAGGGTCCAAACCATCTTGTACGTAGTTTCCCTTGAAATTCTTTAAACCGAGAGTCATACAGTAGGGCCCAATTACCTTTTTGGAACTACTTATGCTTGATAGTTTTGTCATGCCATTTTGATCTTTGCTGTTGAATCATAGTTGTCTTATGAATGGCATCTAGTCTTTTTTCATCCAATTCATTAAGCTGTTGCAACCTGGCTGTCTGTGCATCGGTCAAATCAAGGTTGACAGCTAAAGCAATCCTTAAGGTTTTGATTTCAAATTCCACAGAAAAGACAACACTCTTTCCATAGACTAATTCATAGGGAGAGAATCCTATAGTATTTCTCCAGGTAGTTCTGTAGGCCGATAATGCTTTAGAGAGCCTGTAAGACCAGTCCTTTCTGTTTTCCTTCACTGTTTTTGTGAGAATGGATTCTATTACTTTATTTGTGCTTTCCACCCATCCATTGGCTTGGGGGTGGTATGATGTAGTCATTCTATGTTGAATATGATATTTTTGAAGGGTGGCTTTAAAACCATGAGAAGTGAAAGGAGGTCCTCCATCTGTAACTAATTCTCTTGGCACTCCAAATCTGATGAAGATGTCTTCAAAGAAGAAATCTATAACTTCTTTTTCGGTCTCTCTATGGAGTGCTTTAGCCTCCACCCATTTGGTCATATAGTGTGTGAAGACCACTATGTAAACTTTTTTATTGGATGGGGGGTTAATGGGTCCTACAAAGTCTAAGGCCCATCTTTCAAATGGTTCAAGTACTATCTAGGGGTTTAATGACATTTCATCTCTATGATTAGGTTGGACCACTCTTTGGCAGCTATCACAGGCCCGGACATATTTCTTTGCATCTTTGAAAAGTGAGGGCCAATAGTACCCCATCCTGAAAATTTTATGTGATGTTCTCTTATCAGCAAAATGCCCTCCACAAGGGCCATCATGACAAGCTTTTAGTAAATCATAAACCTCGTCTTCTCTAATTCACCTTCGGATTTCTTGATCAGGTCATGTATGGAAAAGACACCCACTTATCCAACTATACCGAGCCTTTGTTGAATGATTCTTCTTTTCTCTCGGTGGGATAGGTGTGGTAGTAACTTTCCTGCAACCAAGTAGTTAGCGATATCTGCATACCAAGGTGAGTGAGAAGAAACTGCAAATAGATATTCATCAGGAAATGAATCATCTACTGGGGTATCATCATCAGGTGTCAACCGAGAAAGGAAATCAACAACTACATTTTCTTTTCTTGGTCTATCTACAATTGTAATATCAAATTCTTGCAATAATAGTAACCATCTGGTAACTCGAGCATTTGTGATAGGTTTGTTCATCAGGTATTTGATAGCTGAGTGATCAGTATGGACAAAAGTAGAGTAGCCAGTAATGTAATGTCTAAATTTATTAATAACATAGATAACTGCTAAGAATTCCTTTTCGGTAACTGTATAATTGAGTTCAATAGGAGTCATATTCTTGCTGATGAAATAAATAGCATAAGGGAGATGATTTTCTTCTTGTCCCAAGACAACTCCTATTGCAATATCTGAAGCATCAGAGGATATATGAAAGGGAAGTGTCCAATCAGGTCCTCTAAGAATAGGGGCTGAAGATAACTGATGTTTAAGTGTATTAAATGCTTCCTGGCAAGAATTAGTCCATTTGAATTCAACATTTTTCATCAGTAATACAAACAGGGAATAAGCTATTTTGGAATTTTTTTTGATAAATCTTCTATAGTATCCAGCATGTCCTAGAAAACTTCTTACCTCTGTTTGGGTTTTGGGAGTAGGAAGATCCTTAATGACTTGTATCTTGGATGGGTCTACCCGAATTCCTTGAGATGAGATAAAATGTCCAAGCACTATTCCTTCACTCATCATCATATGACATTTTTTTGTACTTAAGGAGAGTTGGGCTTGTATGCATCGTTTAAGCACTTTATCAAGGTTTTGTAGTGCTTCCTGAAAAGAAACACTATAAGGAGGAAAGTCATCCATAAAAATTTCCATAGTCATTAATCATATCATAAAAGATTCCTATAACTGCTCTTTGAAAGGTTGTTAGTGCATTACATAGCCCAAATGGGAGAACTCTATAAGCAAAGGTTCCCTAAGGGCTAGTAAAAGTGGTTTTATCTTGATCTTGAGGTGCAATTTTGATCTGATTATACCCACTGAAACCATCTAAAAATGAGAAAAATTTCTTCCCTGACAAACTGTCTAACACCTGATCAATTAATGGTAATGGAAAGTGATCTTTTTGAGTAGCTTTATTTAAGGCTCTATAATCCACACATACTCTCCATTTCCCGTTTTTCTTAGGAACTATTACTAACGGGGAAACCCATTCACTGTCTGATATAGGATAGATAAACCCTGCATCAAGCAATTTTTGAAGTTCTTCTTTAAGGATTTCTTTCAAATTAGGGTTCATTCGTCATTGAGATTGGCAGATCGGTCGACAATCCTCCTTGATATATATACGATGAGTACATAATTCGGGAGAGATTACTTTCATATCTTTATAGTCCCATGCAAATGATTCTTTATTTTCCAGAAGTAACTTCATTAATTGTTGTGTTTCATCATCTGTCAGGTTAGGGTTTATGTTCAGTGTTTTGCCAGGTTCAATTTCTACTGGTATGCTTTTAGAAGAGATGGTGGCAGATGCTTGAGGTGGGTTTTTAGAGTTAAGGTTTTCCTGATTATCTGACTCCAACAATGCAACTAACTGGTTGTGAGTTTCTGGAGTCACGGAGGAGGGTTCACAAATAAAATTATTAATTACTTCATCATCGGTGTTGTCTTTAAGGCTTAGAGCTTGTCCGATAGTCAAGATGGGTTGAGTAAGTTGATCATCAAAGTCTACCCATACAGAATTATCATTATTAATCAGGGGTGTAGCGTGAGGGTAGAGGGTAAGCTGTTTAGTTTCGTAACCGTTGGAAATTGTCATTGAACCTGATCTATAGCTGATAAAAGCATCTGTTGTGGCTAGCCAAGGCTTGCCCAAAATTAGAGGGTGGCCCCCCAACTTTGTTTTAGGTTGTAGTACCACAAAGTCAGTTGGATAATTCCAGGATTCCACTGAGATAATTAGGTCTTCAATGACTCCCTCTGGTTTAATTGTGGATCGGTCAGCTAATTCTAGGATAGTTGGGGTGTCTCTGACTTCATTTTGCAGTTGTAGCAGTTGTAAGATTTCCAGAGTCATGATATTGATAGCGGCACCTAAGTCTACCAGGACTCGAGGCATTATCATTTTTCCAACTTGTACTGAGACGGTAGGGTGGTTAGGATCACCATATTTAACTGGGGGGACTTTACCTGACATTAGTGCAGACAAGTCACCCATAACATGGACTGTGAGGGGATCCTTAATTTTTCTACCAGGCTTCTTAACACAAATGTCTCGCATTGTCCTGGCATAAATAGGTACATCTCAGAGTGCTTGTAGTAGAGGAATTTTGACATAAAGATTTTGTAATTCCTCTACAAGATTGAAAGCAGGTGGCTTAGGCGTTTTAGTCAAAACTAAACGCTTAGGAAATGGTGGTTTTGCTATTTCAACAGCATTGTTAGAGGATGATTGTACCTCTTCAGGTATATCATGCTCTTTTGTTTCCTCTTTATCAGAAGAGGTAACATCAGCTATGCTAGGTTCTACTATTCTCCCAGATCGTAGATGAATATCGTTGCATTGCGCAGGGAGAAGAGAAAATGTAGGCTGGTTATGAATATCAATGCACTGCACAGCTTTATTATTGGGGTTGGGGTTGGGTTGTACAGGTAGCCGGGGTCTCATCATTTGATTGTTTGGTGGAGTACCTGATGGTAAGGAGAGTGGTTGTAGAAATTTTGATTGAGGTAATTGATTTGGGAAGGGGAGTTGTTGTTCTCTCCAATTTGGATTCCATTGGTTCTGATATGGTTGTTGTTGTTGTAGAGGCCAAGGAGTCCACATTGATGGATCAACAAAGGGTGGGTTAGTTTGTTGCATGGGTGGGTAATTCATTTGATTTGGATATTGCATTTGATTATAGGGAGGGTAACTCATTTGATTGAAAGAAGGATAGTTATTCCAATGATTAGAAGATGTAAATGGCATGTTAGGATTCATACCTTGTCCCCGCGGTTGCCATTGCCTTCTCTGTGTCAACAGATAGATAGCTTCAACTTCTTCATCAGTTGGTTGTAATGCTTCCTTGATCCCTGGTAAAGATGGACATTGTTGAGTTTCATGATCTTTATCACAGATGGTGCAGATTGAATTTTTGTCCAATGGACATTCCCTTCGTGGGTGCTTGTCTCTGCATTTAGAACAAAATATGGACAGGGCTGCCTCTGCTTCTGCTTGCTTCTTTTGAATCTGCAGGGTGTCAATTTGTGAGGCAAAAGAGCTTAACATTTCAGTTTTAAAACCTTCAAGTAAATTACCTATTTCGGTTCTTGTTGCTCCCCCACTGGCTAATTTTTGGACTCTTGAAAATGTGGTGTCCCTGCTATTTGATCTATTTCTTGAATCTCCTCTTGAACATCTTTTGCATAATTTAACAATTTCATCGTATGATTCCTTAGATATGTCCCCTTTTCCAAGCATATTCAACATATCTAGACAGTCATCCCTTACTCCTTTTAATAATATAGTTTTAAGAATGTCTTTACTTACATTGGGGTGACTGGATCTTTGTAGATTGTACTATAGCCTTTCTACAAAGTCCTCCAGATTTTCATCCTCTTTCTGCATCATCTTAAATAGTTCCTCCCTCTTTTCACTTGTTCGGCAATAGTCCTGGTATTTGTTCAGGAATTTCTATTTCATTTGGTCCCATGTTGTGATTACATGGCCTCCAAGACTCATGAACCATCTTAGTGCATTTCCTTTTAATGTTGTTGGAAATAGATTTAATTTTTTAGCATTGGAAACGTAATCATAAATTATGCATAATATATCAAACTCAAAAAGGAATTCATTAGGATCTTCTGAAGACAAACCATGAAAATTAGGTAGTACTGAGAGTGGAATGTTCTTCATGGGGGCTACCCCTCTAGGAAGATCACCAATAGGAAATCCTAATGTGGAGAAAGAGTTTTCGTCGTTTACCTCTCCTTCAGGACCTGCCTATTATTCATGATGCAATTCTTCATTGTACTCATCCATGTTTTCTTCTGTCTGCTCCCCTGCTGCGCTTGCTCTGTCCTCAATGTTTCCTGTTGGTTTCTTGACTGTCTCAGGACTCCAAACTTCTTTCCCTGTTTCAAAGTTTGCTTGAAATGAAGGTTGGGATTTTTGTTTCCGAGTATTTGGTCGTTGAGTAGCAGATTCAGACTTTGATATAATCTCGTCAATATAAGTCTTTCTTCCTCCTCTTCCTTTGCCCCTGCCACCTGTAGGGTCAGTGTCTTTGGGATCTCCGCGTCCTCTCATGCAATCTTTGTATCTGAAAAATCATAAGTTCTTTTGAAATCTATAATTACCTTCCCCGACAACGACGCCAAAATGTTGGTCACTATAATTGCTTATTTAATCTAAACAATCAAGTGCTACATAAATTGTCAACCCAGGGAAGTTTGTTTATTTCAAAGGTAACCACGCACTATATATGCTCAATCTCAAAAGCAACCTAAAGTTGTAGTACAAATATATTAATCACACTTGCCTTGAACAAACTGAAGTTCTAACTTGAATTACAGGAAAGCAACCTACCTATTGCAGAGCTCAAAGTTTAAATAAATGATTAATTGAAGAATCCTAGATTACATTAAAATAACAACAAGATACTGCAATATGAAAGACCAACTATTCTGTAACCAGAGAACAGGACCCTATTCCCAAAGAAGGAATCTTCAACACCTGTTTCCAATCATCACACTTCATGAACTCATTGCTTAACTGAAATAATTGACCTACACACTGAAGGTTGTCTATCTCTTAACAGAGAACAGGACCCTATTTCCCAAGCAGGAAACTTCAACACCTGTTTCTGATTAGCACACTTTCATGAACTCATTAATGCACTGAAGGCTAACTGTCTCTAATAGAGAACAAGACCCTATTTCCCAAGCAGGAAACTTCAGCACCTATTTCTAATTAGCACACTTTCATGAACTCATTAATGCACTGAAGGATATCTGTCTCTAACAGAGAACAAGACCCTATTTCCCAAGCAGGAAACTTCAGCACCTATTTCTAATTAGCACACTTTCATGAACTCATTAATGAACTGAAGGCTAACTATCTCTAACAGAGAACAAGACCCTATTTCCTAAGCAGGAAACTTCAGCACCTGTTTCTGATTAACACACTTTCATGAACTCATTAATGCACTGAAGGCTAACTATCTCTAACAGAGAACATGACCCTATTTCCTAAGCAGGAAACTTTAGCACCTGTTTCTGATTAACACACTTTCATGAATTCATCAAACATGATTTCTAACTAAAATGATTAACAGTTACCCAAGCATGAATCACATGAAAACAATGTAACATTCAGTAAAGCAGAGTTTCGGCAAGACAAAGTTCAGTAAAGTAGTGTTTCAGCAAAACATAATTCAATAAAGTAGTGTTTCAGCAAAACAGAATTTAATCAAGGCATAAACAGAAATCACACTGACACACTACAAAGCTAACGGGTGAATCTTGTGAAGAAGGTGGGCCCTCCCTTCTCACAAGATTCCCCTGAAACGAAAGGAATTAGAGAGAAATGCTCAGAACAGTCTTTTATTCATCTGTCAACTGTGTTACATTACAATCTGAAGTAAAAAACATGTCCCTCTCTGTAGAATCCTTTCTTAGCTAAAAAATAGAACCCTCTCTCGAATGGTGATTTCCTCTTATTTAAAGAGGAGGATCCCTTCGATACAATTTAATCAACTAATTACGGGTGTACATCTGAGTCCTATTCTTAGTCATATCGACTTTCTAAACTGGAATAGGATATCCTAGTCTCCCGCAACAGAATGCTATTACAAGTGTTGAGTGAGGTGTTGTTGTTGCGGCTGGAGTAACAACTTATTTATTTGTCTCTTGTTACTACTGTTGTATGTTGTTTCAGCATCGCAAATCGCGGGCTGTTTCAGCCACAGGATTTGCGTTCTGACTGTTTCAGCACTTCTCAGGTGACAATGATGGTTGATGCTAGCTCAAGGTGTTGCTGTTGTAGTCAATTCTGTGTGAGTTGTTGTTTCAACATCGTTGACCACGGACTGTGTAACGACTTCTGTGTTTCAGCATCGTTGACCACAGACTATGTAACAGCTTCTGTGTTTCAGCATCGTTGACCACAGACTGTGTAATAGCTTCTTCTGTATGAGTTGTTGTTTCAGCCACAGGGTTTGCGTACTTTAACTGTTTCAACAACAGGCCTCAATGCTAATCTGCAGTTCGAACTGTTTCAGCACTTATACATTTCTGATCAATGGTTAAGTACGAGAGTAATGTAAAATTATATGCAAAACAGATTAAACATATAGTAAAGAGAAGAGACGTTGTATACCTTTGGAAAGATAGGGTAAAGTGATAATATGAGTTTAAATGTGAGTGAAACAAGAGTGTAATGGTGGCAAAAAGTGTGGGCAAAAAGGTACATTGTGTGGTCCTAACAATGACCAAATTGGTGGTCAAGTTAGCTTTTCGGCATGAAAACTTGTCACCTTACTATGCTTAGTCCAACGGTCAAGTAGAAGCTATTAATCATGTTTTGAAGACCATGATTTATAGAATGGTAGGGAAGCACAAAATGAAATAGCACATAATTTTGTTTTTAGCATTATGGGCACATCGAACCTCAATAAAAATTTCCACCAATTTTACACATTTTCAGCTTGTTTATGGAGTGGAGACAATGTTATTGACTGAATGTGAAATACCTTCATTGAAGCTATCCATAGAACTCCTACCTGACACCTCTTCCAAGGGAGAATGTCTCCTATATTTGGCCCATATTTACAAACATCATCAAGAAGGTGCATTGGACAATAAGACTCATAAGAAGTGGATAAAATCCCAATATGATAAAAATGTTTGACCTCGTGTTTTTGTTGAAGGATACTTGGTCTTGGTCTATGATCAAGATCATGATAAGTTAAGTGCATTAAATTTAGAACCTCTTTGACATATCCCTTACATTTTTATCCATGCATTGCAAAAAGGGGCCTACATATTAGTTGAATGTGAAGGGAATCCTTTTCCTAAGCCTCGCAATGGGCTCTATCTATAAAATTACCATGAGTAAGTCATCCCATTGCATGGTGCTTCATACATGATGTATTATTAACAATTTGTGTACTTTAGTGATTTTTTATTTTTGCATTTGGTTGACATGGTTTGATCTTTATCATGCTTGGTGTTTGATTTGTAGATGTTGGTGTGCATCCCCATCTATGTAGGTTTTGTTGATGATGCCAACCATAGTACTTGAAACATCACTTCTTCCGCATCAATGATCTTTTCACCCACAAAACAAATGATTATTTCTAGGGGCATATGACTTGGTTCTGCGACCAACAACCTTGTAGAATATAGTGTGTTCATCAAAATCCTTTCCAAATCTATTTCTCTCAGAATGCACAGGCTAGTTGTCTATTTGGATTCACAGTTAATGGTATCCTAGTTGGATAATGTCTATCTTGTACGAAATCCTACTCTTCTTAGGATTTTTTTAAGGAAACAACTTCTTGAGAAAAAATTTGATTATATTTCTTATGATATTGCTCCATGAAGTCAAATCACATTGGTTGATTTATTATCTAACTATGTGTTAGATTGGTATTTGTCTCTTTCATCTAACCATTCATACAAGAAATCATGTAAATAGCCATGTAAATTCAATCACATCATTTGAAATCATGAACACGAACTAAACCATTTGTATATAAGATAAAATAATCAATACATCATGTCCACAAAACATGTAGTGTACAAAATCAAGCTACATGGTCCATTATGATATAGTGTTTATACTTCTGAAATACTAGATCCATACATCCATAGTTGGTACAAAAAGGAGAGATTATCATCTAGTTATCCCAAGGCACATGTGTCTCATGATAAGACATAATGGCATTGGCTACCCACCTTAGTAGTCAGAAAAATGGCATGGTACATCGACCACATGACGCTATAGTCTTTCAGGGACCTCCTCGACCCTCATCATCGACACACCCATGGTGAGCCCCTTGAGGTTCCTCCACGCCTTGTGGAGGCTCTCAAGTGCATCCTCATATCCCTCTCTCTCCAATGGCTACTACTCATCCCTGGCCCTACAAAGTTCATGGGGGTCTCCACTCAGTTAACCTATGAAATAGCTCCTACGTTTGTGGGATATTAAATAATACCTCTAATTTCATTGGATATTGATAAATACCTCCCAAAATCCTTTTGTTGAACCCCCCTCCCAATACATATTTCTAATAAAAATAACCCCTATTTTTACTA
>ML826953.1:103895-126764 GCA_009831015.1 Picea engelmannii
TACCTACAATATATTGACTCTATTTTTCACAATTTCAAAAACCCCCTTTATGAATGAATGTGATAAGATATTGGTCAACAAAGTGAAGCCCCCATGACAACAGTTTGGGGCCATCCCGGTTGGACGCACTGGTCCTACATCTATGCCATGCATACAAAATTGTTAGTTACAATGGATAGCCAAAATAAATATAATATTTTGAAAATAAAAATATTATAAATTCAAAAATTCAAAAAACTCATCAACTATTTATTACCAATGTATCCCCACTAGGCCTAAAGAGGGAGTAGAATCTCAAGTTCATGCCTAAATTCCATGTCATCATAGGGGTACTCCTCAACGATTACGATCTGTTCATTCCACCCATTAGAGAAATATTGGCCGAACATGCTCATTAGTAAACCTCCTCCAAGGTGGGTCATCCATTTTGTCCATCTCCGCATCTTGGGTTTAGAAGTCCCTGCAAATGGTGTAAAAATATGGGGCCTCATATGGGGGACGCTCTCCAAGAAAAAGGAAACCAAGATCAAACCATTGAATTATTTTGTTCGGCCATTCTTGCAATGGGTCAACTAACCTCTCAAGTTGACTAGCAAACTAGTACACCAATCATACACTGTTGGGTTCAAACACTCCAGAGCGCAGTGTACATGAGCTCAAGAAGATAAGTGGGATGTTGTAGATCCAAATACCTGAGTGATCATGAAGAGGATCATGCAAAGGGGAAACTATTATACATATTTTATTTATATTTGGTTACTGCTTTCTGTGACTTGGGGCGATAATGAGCAACAATATAATCATCCACAATACCAACAACACTGCCTTTACCCCCCTTTAGGACTACCAACTCCCCACATTGACATCTTCATGTGAGAAAGCAAATGTCCTCAACATCAATGTTTAAAATATCATGACCAAATCAAAAGAATTGTTGGTTAGAATTCCAAAATATGATCAACCTCTATAGTAGCATACTCTGTGACCTCATGTTCTGGCTCTGGAATAATTTTAGGAGCCCACAATCCCTCAATGCATGAAGGGTGGTTTGATATCACAATGTTTCTACATCTGCAAACTTGTGCTCTCATTATTTCCACTCAATCATGGTGATTTTCCCTGTGCACAATCAAAGAAAAAGAGAAATGTCGGTCTGCAAATACATTTTTGAGATTTTTTTTTTCTTTTTGTCCATTTTTGGTCCTGGTCACACTTGTTCATGGAAAGATATGTGACCAGCTGTGACTTTTCCACATAACAGTGGTGTCTAGGGCCTTCTGGCTAGGATATTGTGTGGTGAACCCATATTTTCACAGAGGTAGACCTAATGGGATTCGCCACCCCCCAAAAAATTTACCCAAACTAAAAATGAAAGTAACTTAAATGAAGAGCATAAGATGAGGGCATATATGGTCCTGACGGAATTGAATTTCATCAGTTGAATCTCCCATAATCTACTTTGTAAGTTTTAAGGGTAAAAGTTTTTTTTACCAGAGATAAATTTTCACAAGGTAAATGGTAAAAATGATCCCTATTTACCATAAATAGACCATTTTTTTTTATCAAATCAAGGTCTGAAACAACCATATTTCCATATTTTTTGAAATGAAACCTCTCATTACTTCTAGATTTTTCTTTGATATCATTTTAAGAGATTTATACTAAATTATTTGACCTGTGGAATAATGTTTGTTGATTATTTTTATAGGATTAGATGATGATCCTTTTGGCACATTCTATGGACATCATCGCTGAACCATGAGGTATGTGTTCGGATATGTCATATAGTGATAGGTTTTTCCTGCATTTCTATATTGTATTATTAACTGTCACTTGTGACAACATTATTCCTTAGCTTCGACCCTATCGGGTTGCAGCATTATCCTTTCTCTTTGTTGCATGTCAAACTTATGCAGTAGGGTCTACCCTTCATGGGCCATCCCAGTTAGCATTCCCTTTGTTGTTTGGCACCCATGTTGTATTTATCCTTTGTCCTGGGAACCTATATTTATCCTTGCCATAACTTAAAATTTGAGACCCCATTCTTCTCTCTTAATATTTTTATGGCCATGTCCTAAAGGGGTTCCTGTTATTTAAGTTATTTTATGGTTGCATGTGTTTATTGTTTCTTGCATCTTGGTGCATAATACTACATTGTCATTTTCTTGATCCCACTTATTACCATTGCATTCAATCTTGACCTATTGCCATTTGCATCAACAAGCCTCTGTTTTGTGACCTTTATCCCTGGATTAAAAAAAAACAATGAGTGGACATCACTTGCCTAGAACCGTTTTTTCATTTTTTTTGCATAGGTTTGTTCCATGAACTTGGAATGTAGTTTCATGCCATTGAGCCACTCATTTTCTCCAATGTAGCATAATTTTATCCATTTTTAGCGCTCATTAAAACATGAAAAAGACACAAAAAAAACATAAAAAAGAAAAGGGGAGAGGAGAATAATTTTGATCTTTATTTAGTTTGAGTGGTAGCCACCAGTCATTGTCGTCCTTGAACATGGAATTTTTTTTCATCATTGTCTTACAGTTGGGATTTATATTACCTTAGGAGTTGTACCATTATTATGAGTTTTCTACTCCTCCAACTGGTTATTATTCCAATCACTATGGATAGTGCTTCAATGCCTCCTACATTGTTGCACTATGTCATTGGTATTTTGAGTCAGTGCTTCCCAAGTCACTATTGTGCCATGCTATATATTCAAGGGAAGTTGATCATGAGTTGGTCATTCTACAAAATTGTTGACTTTTCATGTTGACCATCTAGTGTCAGTTTGTACTTGGTGGTTTCTTTCTTCAACAAATCTCTCAGTTATTGTTTATTGTTGACTATTGTGGGATACATTAAGACCCTCCTTCAATGGATCTCTTCCTATTGATGCTAGATCATTATCTAGGAAGTGGATCTAGAAAATCAATAGTACCTTGGGACTTGCAGACATCAGTGGTAGGATTCTTCACAATTGACAGTGGGTTTACATCGTAGACCCTTGATTAATCAATTCTACAAGTGTTCAAATTCAAATATTTTATTCACACTCGTTGGATTGTACTGTGTACCTTGAGGTCCATTTCAATTATTGATGGGTCCCCTCATGTATGTTAATAGTCTTCATCAATTAATGGTAATCAGACAGTTTCTATCATGCTCAACTTCAACTCATTTATTCTCATGATGTAGATTTGTACACTCGATGGGTTTGGATTGAATACCTTGGGTTAGGGGAATCTCCTATCAATGCTAACTTCCCAAGTTACACAAGGATGTATCACTTATTGATAAAATACTTTGAAGATTGAATGACACTATCATTTATGTCAAATGTCTTCTTGATGTATACTGTGACATAGATCCACATTGTATTTTCTTGCGCCTATGATATTTTATATGACATGGATCCACTATGTAGTTTTTTGTGGGGCCCATGGTCTTTCATTTCACTTCATGGATCCATAGTGTATTGTGTTGGTGGCCATGCTTATTCATATATATCTAAGTGTGGGTATTCCTACCTCAAGGATGATCTATATTTAAAAGGTTGATTTTTTTTTGCAGGTACTTCCTACTTCCTTGGTTTGAAGAACTCCTTCTTAATCCACTCTTCACCATGTATTTTGTAACATATTTTTTCCATCATTTCCTCTTCTAACCTCATACATTAGGGGACATTTTTTATACTTGTATTTTCCACCAATGACCTTGCAATATTTCTATGAGATGTTATGAAGCCGAGTTACACTTTGACCAAGGAAATTTCTCATAAAAATATATAAAAATACTTAGCTACATTGTTTCCTATAAAAGTGTGGCTAGCCGTGGGTTCCTTATAGAAAATACACGATCGATTGTGTGTTTCCCATACAAAACCAATGGCCACCCCTTGGAGCTTAGAGAACTGGAGACTTATGAGGATATCAATGAACAATGGGTTGTCATAAGCTCACAATTGATCATGGAACTTGTGCATGATTTTTATTTTCTTAGTTCACATGCCATCAATCCTATCTTCAAGCTCCTCTGAGAATCTATAAGAAGAGGCCAAATCTAGGAATGAGGCTAGAGAACAAAAGTCTAGAAAAATATCCTTATTATGGTAGAGTGAGAATCTTTGGTCAAGAGTTTCCCATAATTGCTGAGTGTTGGTTATCAACACTAGTGTGATTAGGGCCTAGGTGAGGACATCTTGTTGTGATATAGTTCCATATCTTGCTTGTTCAATAGGGTGAGCTTGTGGCTAAGGAGAAGATCTTTGGGTCACTGGAGCTTGGAGTACAACAACAAATATCAAGGTAAATCAACTTTTTTGTAACTTCTATTTCATGAATATAGATCTACTCTCTTTTCCCTATATATATATATATATATATATATATATATATATATATATATATATGTTCATTGATCTATCTTGTGTCTTGAATGCAATTTTTTTATCTAAGTAGGTTTGAGATACTAGATTAGAGATTAATTCATGCTATATTTCATTTGTTATGTTAGAATGGTATGAGGAAGGTTTTTCTTTTCTGACGATTTTGCAGGTAATGAAGTGAAGCAACATCATTGGAGATAGATCTAGCAAGGAGCTATGGATACATGTATTGTCGAAATTAAGGTGTGTTTCTCCTTCCCCTCTAATTTCCTTATGAAATTGTATGATTATATCTAAGTGAAAGAGGCATGTTATCTCTCATGAATTCTTCCATTGGTTTATATCCAACCAATGAGGGATTTTATTATCTGTAGGTGAATTTCCCTTCAAAAATTGTTCAACGGTTAAGTTTTTCCTAGCATTGATTTGATAAAAACCATGGAATATCCTATGACTATCAATGCCTTGACCTTGGATTCTTTGGCCAAAAGGATGCCACACAAAAGTGCATATACCTCAGCCTAATTGTTTGAATCTTGAACAACACCCCAAGCATAAGTAGCCAACATTTTCCCTTCGGGATCATAAAGAATCCACCTCATCTACCACCCATGTTGTTTAGTGTTGTTTTTTAATATGTATAAATATTTTTAATTGTTTATGGAGAATTATATATTTTAATTTCATATTAATTAATACAATTTTTAAAATAAGTTTTATCAATTAATTATATATTTTTAATATATTACCTTTATATGGGTAAGAGATAGTGTTCTCATGTTAATACAATGGATGCTTATCATGCTTGAAAATGGAGGATTCAAATAATTAGAAGTTCTTTAACAAGTCTTCAAGGGAATATGAAAGCTTCAAAATAGAAAAACTAGTAACTCCATTGGCTAAGACGCTTTACAAAAATAAATTATTTGCTTATATTCACTCTCACTATAAATTATTGCCATTGAATAAAAAAAAAAAAAACACGAGTGGAGAATAATCCCAATGCGATGAGTAGGCTTCCTTGAAATGAGTAAGTCAAACAAACCCAACTAAGTTCCATATAGGTTCTGGTTATAACAAGTAAACATAATAATGTATATTAAGGTATATGATAAATAATTTGATAACTAATGGGACCTTTTCAATTTGAAAGAATGAAGATGGATATGGAAGAGGAGTTGGTGGATTTTGCGTAGTATGGAGAGGAGGTTTATCAAAAATCCATTTTTGTAATAAAGGAAGAGCTTGTGGAGATATGGAATGGGACTAGGGCTTTTCATCAAGTCATGAGGAAGGAGAAGGACCTACTCTAGTTGTAGATCATGGGGGAATGTTTCCATAAGTTTGAAATTCTAATCGGAAATACTCTACATTCCACCTATGACAGACAAAAAAGTTAAGGGATCATATATGGACTGAGGCTAGTAGGGATTCCATAGTAAAAATATGGGATTTGGATGATCTAGACATAAAGGGAAAGGATAAGGAATTATGCTAGGATCCTTTATGGATGTTAAAAGTACATGGAATCAATGAGAGGTATGAGAATCAAGAGATTTGATGCGATCAAGGAAAGTGTAACACCCCAGTTTTGATCTCCAAAGTAGCATTGTATATTTGTAAATATCATGAATAATCAGGGGCGAAGTGATGTAATATGTACACATTGTACATTGAAAAATAATAAAATGAAATGCATTGCCGACTGTAGACGAATAAGGCCTAGAGTAATAGGGAGATATGATTCCATAAGAGAGGGGGATTAATGGGGGTGTTGAGGCATTTCCATATGTCATGAGTATTAAGCCACCTTCATAAATCAATTTGTCATTTAGCCATTTATCCCTTTGACTTATTCAACACTCAATCATTGAATTAATGTAACATATTGGGTGATTAATTTATCCCACTCATTTATGGTAGCATGGGTTGAGTGTAATCATCCTTGGGGGAAGAGTAAGAGTCAAGCAAGCATGGGAGAAGAAGGAAATTTGAGTAGAAGAGAGAGGAGTTTTTACAGTTAGCAAGAAGTGAGGAAAAGAGAGTTGAGTGTTTTCAAAGAGTGGCCAACCATAATGGGTATTGAAGACAACTTGCTGAAGTTGGTAATTATGTTGAGAATGAGGTTGTTATGCCTATGAGTGATTTCTGGTGAGAAATTACATGAAGGGTGTGTGTAAATGTTATTGTGAGCACTCCTATTGGAATTGGATTTCGTGGAGCCCCCAATAGAGATATTCCTGGTTAGTTTATGTTGGAGCTCTAGAGGGGATGGATATTGTCTGAGGGGTTGTGGTGTAGAGAAGGATATCTCATCCCTTGGGTTGTGCATACTGATGGGGAAGAGAGATGGGTAGTTGGAATTGTTGTAGGAGTCACATCACTATGTTTTATGAAGTTTTGAGTTGTTACAGTGGATTGCAGACACCTGTAGGAGCATGTATGTCTTGTGGAATCATACCCCCATCTCAAGGGTGGCTTGTTGTAGAGAGAATTGGTGCAACATATCCTACAATTGGGTGGAACGTCCTTCATCTACATTTGGTTGTGTAAAACATTTTTAAAAGATAAGTGGTTTGATCAGTGTGTCATTTACAATTGCAATGCTATGATTGAATATTTCATTTACTTTGTATTTTGTATGTATGAATTTTGGTGAGCATCTTTAAATCGTTTGCATTTGTGTTTTTAAGAATTAATGGTAGTAGCATGATCCTATATGTCATTCTGCATGTATTTGTTGCATTTGAATTGATATGTTAGTCGATTTCGTAGTAATGTGGCACAACTAGGGAGTTAGGTACATTATAGAAATGGGTTAGGGGAGAGAACCCTTGAAGAATATATTGGTAGTGGAAAATAAAATTGAGGAGGAGGCAACTTGGTAATCCATGGGAATGGGAGGAAATGAAGTAGGCAAACAAAGGATAGAAGAGATAGGGTGAGGTTGGTAATCGAAGAAGATGTTGGAATAGAAGAGATTAAGGGATTGACAAATATAACCATAACCAAAACGTTTGTAGGAAGGAAAGTAAATGAAAGTTTATTTGTCATGTGGGTGGAGCTCACATGGTCTGATACCCTAGGTTACATACTAGTCTATCACATTTTGTTCTATGGTTGGTTGGCCTTTCAATTCTAGTGTGTATAAGACATGGAGAATATTTTTTTGAAAAGGTGGAATTGGGGCCATTCTATTTAAATATCAAAATATGGCATTCAGGTTTCGACCCATATAAGGAAGTGATTAAAACTCAATTCATTTGGGTGAAAATATCATGTATGTTGATGGAAACTTGGATCATTGATATTCTAAAGGTAGTGGGAATAAGCTTGGGAAATTTTGTTGATGTGGAGGAATATTAGAGAAATAAGGTTGACATGATCGTGGTTAAAATTATGGTACAGTTGAACATGAGGTATGGGAATCAAGATTGTTTGGGGAAAGTGAACTCACACAAAAACCCTAGACTATTTGAATGTCCATTTTAGATGCCTAAATTACAAAGACATGGGGTACCCATGGAGATTTTTTTTTAAACCCAATAGGAAAAAGGTACAGAGAAGGAATCCCAATTCATCAAGATATTCAAAAGCAACCTAGACCTGTCAGAATAGAGAAATAGGAGGGGATAAAATAAGTATTATGTTTGGAAAACAAGGGTTCATAGAACAAGTACATGAGGCATAAGAATCAAGAAATATGAATGTTCAGAATTGAGAAGACTAGAAGAGTCTATATGTGGAAGCTTCACTTGGCTCTCAAATCACATCAAAAGTTATGATAACTCACTCTCCTTGTACTCTATCTATTCCATCTAAGGATCTAGATAAGGGGATGGAAGTAAATCCTAAAAATACTTAAAGGGGGGGGGGGGGGATTTTGAGGGAATGAAAATCCCCAACAAAACCCTAGTGGAAGTGGTGCTTTGATAGAATAGTGTGAAGTTCATGAAGCTCCAATCCCAATAGGTAAGGTCCCGAGTTATCATAGGATAGGCCTAAAATACCTAGAGAGTAGAAAAATAAGGGAGAAGAATGGTTTAAATCCATAAGAATAAGAAAAATTAACCTCCAAGTATAAACTAAGTCCAAGAAAAGATTAGGAATCATGGGAGGACTTAGGAATTGAAGTAGGATTGGCTCTAGGTACAAGTTAACCTTCATTGGTGGGAAGGAAGTCATTCCTTTTCCTAGAAAAAAAATGCACTAAAGGAGGTTAAGGAAGGAAAATCAATGAAAATAAAGGGGGGGCTTAGATCTGGGTGTTCCTTGGAGAAGGTAAAATAAAAAAAAATTGATCCTTAAGTGCAAGAGGGGCATGGGGTGCCCATAAGAAGTCATCCCTTAGAAGATGTTTTTTAAATTACAATTTTAAAAGTGTTAATTCAAGAGACCATGTGACGGAAAAATATCAGAGGCTATTTTGTCCTCCTACCTAAAAGATTGGAAATTTTGTTCTAAAGATGCAAAAGGCAAGTTTGTGGGTTTAGTTACATGATGGAATAAATCAATGGAACTCATACAAAAAATGTAGGTGTCAATACAAAGTTAGAATCAAAGAGATTGGGAAGGGAGTTCCCCATCATCAATTTGTATGGCACATATAAGGCTAGAAAAAAAAATCTGGATAATTTTAAAGTTTAGAGATGGGTACTAAATAATAAGGTTATTATAGGAGGTGATTTGAATTTGCATTTGAAAACAAGGGAGGTGTGGGGAGAGAATGCCATAAATGATATTTTGGTAGAATATTTTTCAGTGCTATTTGAAGAGGTGGGACTTTATGATATGGAACCCATTTAGTTGGTTTCTACATGGAGAAATTTGAGGGGAGGAAAAGAGGGGCTATCTAAAAGGCTAGACATATTTCTAGTTGTAGATTTAATAATTATACAGAGAGGAAGAATGAAGACATGGGTTGAAGGAGGGGGAGACTCAGATCATCTCCCAATATTATTGCAATTAGAAAAGGATTATTCCAAACCCCTAGGACCCTTCAAGTTCTAGTACAAATGGTTGGAAGAGAAGAATTCAAGAATCTTGTCATACAAAGATGGAATAAATATGATCTAGATTTAGGAACAACCATGTTCAGTTCACAGAAAACCCAAAACAAGTCAGCAAGATTGTAGATGGATGGGAAAAGGAAAAATAAAAAAAGGAACAAAAAATATAACAAATACAGAGGATCGGATAGAGTTTCTTCTAGAAATCTATTGTAGGAGCTTTTACATAAGAGTAATTAAAGAATCTAAAAGAGATAGAAAGGAGAAATAGGAATATGTTGGAACAAGAGGAAGTAGAATGGAAGTTGAAGAGTAGAGAAAGATGGTTGGTATAAAGGGAATAGAACACATTTTTTCAGTTTATGCTAAAATCAAAAGAAATATAAATAAAATCTGGGAGACAAAAAACATGGAGGTAATTAAAGTTAGAAAGTTTTGTGAAATAGAAGATGCAAGAGTCAATCACTTCATAGGTCTATTCCAAGAACCTCGAAGGTAAAATATTGTTGAAATACTAAACGTAATCTCTTATTTCCAAGGATGATGGAGGATCAGGAGAACATGTATTTGGAAGTAAAAGTCACAAAGGAGGAGCTAAAATCTATTCTTTTATTAAAAAAGGAAAAGAGTCTAGGCCCAAATGAGTGTACAATATAATTTTACTTGGGGTTCTAGGATATGATAGAAGAAGAGATTTTGAGGGTGATTACAAAATATAGACTTTTAGGGAAATTCTTTTGGTCTCTAAATTAAACCTTTATAGTTCTTATTTCAAAAAAAAATGAGGCATAATCCTTTGATGATTATAGGGCAATATTTTTATGCAACTTAGGATACAAGATGATAACAAAGATTTTGGCAAATAAATAAAAAAGAAATCTATTAGATTATATCTTGGAAGAACAATTTGGCTTTCTCCATAATAGTAGATAAATGATGAACTTGCTACAACACAATAAGGTCTCCATACAATAAAGGTAGAAAATATGCAAACCATGGTAATGAAATTAGATTTGGAAATCTATAACAAGGTGTGTTGGTTGCATCTCAAATTGGTGTTTATTCATATTGGCATGAAAGTTAAATTAATAAATTGGATAATAGGTTGTTTAACATCAACATATTTTCCAGTCTCGATAAATGGTTCAACCTCAAAGTTTTTCCCCCATATAGGGGACTCATATAGTTGATCTGTAAATTGTCTTGGATATTACACTGGAATAGTTTGTCACAACAGATTTGATAAATAAAACTAAAATCTACACTAAGAGGGTTAAATTCATTTAGATTCTGTAATATTTCATTACTTATTTTCTTCTTATGCATGACATAGATAAAAAGAGGAAAATAGATTAAAATAAAATCACACATCATCCACAAAATAACACAAACAATTTCTCTGGGAAACCCTTATAGGAGAAAACCCAGCTAGAAGGTGAGATTGTTTTGCTCTCTTTTCTCTCGTATGGAAATAATGCAAGTACAAAAGAGAAGGCACTCTCTATGGAGTTACCTGAGACTTGTGGCTTATTAGGCTACTACAAAAAATTAACCCCCTCTGTTATGCTAAATAATTTCTCACTCCCAGTTTCTCTGCTCAGCTATGGAAAAAAATACAATAGCATAGAATGGAACCCCTTCTCCTCCTAGTGGCCCGGTATTTAATATAGCCCAATAGCCATATAGGGGTAGGTTTTTGACTTCCTCAACCCTCAATTATGATAGAATTTTGAACCTTTTAGAATCTTATTGAAATTACATATTTGGATAGCCCCATATGCATGAGTAACGGGTATTGATGTGGCATCCTCTCGTACCATGGTGCTCAACATAGTAGGTCAACTTGCGGGAGGAATCAACTTTGCATATGAGCTCCTTGATGTGATTTTTGCACTGCTGGAAAGGTCTCGATGTGTATAATAGAATCACATAGTATAAACTGTGTTGGGAAATGTCTAACCCCTAAAAATGTCGTTTTATGCCTAAAAATGGCCCCAGAAGGTTCCAAATCCCAATTTTCCAAATTGGGATCTACCACTAAAATGGCCTTTCAAGCTTATTCCTCCAATTTTTTACACTCTAAAAACATCAAGATAGATGAAAAATAATATAATGATCCAATTTGGATCAACAATGGTGCCCTTTATAACCATTTCTCTTTTTACTTGTTGTAGAGGCTTTAGGTAAGATGGTTGTAACAACAAAAGGGGAAGGTATGCAAGATGCAAAAAAGTAGGAAATTCTATGAATTTGACTCATTTGTTATTCATAGATGATGTTTTATTGGTTGGGAAAGGATCTCATAAGGAAGAAAAAGGGTAAAAATATATTTTAGAACTATATTGAAAAACTACAGGTATGTAAATAAGTGCTAATAAATCTACATTGCTATTTAATGGGTCGAATGAAGAACTAGTAAGGTTTTAAATTTGTCAGATATAGTTCAAAACTTTGAGGGAGGATTAAAATATCTAAGATTTTCCCTTAAACTTAATGATTATAGGGTAAAGGACTGGAACTAGATTTATGAAAAAATAGAAGGTAGGATGAACAATTGGTGTCATACGTGGCTATCTAGAGGAGGAAGATTGAATTTAGTATTAGTATCGGAGGGAATCTCATTGTACTGGAATTCATTAGTTTACATTCCAAAGGGAATGCCAATTAATAGAATAAGGAATACATGTTTTAGTTTTTTGTGGACAAGAAACAGAGAAAATGAAGGAATTGCTTTGGTGAAATGGAAGAAAATGAGAAAACCTAAAGAACAAGGAGGGACAGGTCTAAAAAATATATATTTATGTGGGAAAGCTCTAACAGAAAAGAGATTATGGAGAATCTTGAAGGTAGAAGTGATGTGGGGAAAAGTGATGATTGAAAAATATATTGCTCTTAGGACAATAGTAAAAGACAAGATAAGGAGTGAAGCAAAAAGGCACATAGGAGGTTTAGTTATTTGGAAGACATTATTTAAGGCCTTTTGTTTATTAGGAATATGGTTGGATTGGAATGTTGGTAGGGGTAATAGGATGATGATAGGATGTGACCCTTGGATGGGGTGTGTTAGTGTATCATCCCCAACTACTTGCTTGGCTATGCCACTTAAAATTCCCACTCTATGATATTGATTTAATTCATAAAAATGCTTTGCAGTCACACATATTTGTACCAAATAATAACAGAAAAGTACATGCAATTCACACACAAGAAACCCATGAAATTAATTACATAAATGAAACACAACACAAGAAATTAACACAAATTGATACTTATTTTTATAAAAATAACACCAAATACGTCCAGATCTTCCATGCTCCTCCCATCCTTAGACACGTTGTTAATGAACTCTCAACAATGGTCACCTCTGAGTTGGGGCTCAAACTCCACCTAGGTAAGGGAATCTAACTCAGACTAAGATCTCCTAAATAACATAATCTCATACTCAGGTTCCAAATAAAACTAATAGCCTACAATCCCTCATTCCCCACATGCCTATCCCACCCTAGGAAGTGTGCCCCTTCTTTGCTCAACAGTCCCTTGACTACTACACTTCCCTTCCAGGGCTTCAACAACATGCCAAACAAGAAGTCTTTGAGCTTGTATCTACAGTTTGGCACCTTGGGAAATCAATTCCTAACAATTCTCTCACCTGGAGAGAATGCTCACATGCCTTTCAACCTGCCTCTTAAATCCTACGGGCCTGACAACCCGCTTCTTCATTCCAGCTCCTGAGATAACTAGGTACATGTATAAGTTCCTTTTACAATCTAATACAACAGGTTATGAATCCTAGCTACTTGAGTGAAGGCGTGATGATGATACAATCCCCCAGAAATGAGCTAAGTCCAAACTATATGTATGCATGTTCCCAACTTGACACTTGTCTTGTTGGGAACTACCTTTGGCCCACTTGATCCCCACTTGTCCCCCCTCCTTAGAATTTAGCATAAAATAAATATCCATGCATTGTATTTTAAGAAATATTAAAGGAATATTAATATAATATTCCTTTGGGGTTAATCCCCCTAGCTTAGCCCCCTTTTCCTAAACTCTTAGCCTCCTTTCCATACTTAGTGGATTTTAGCCCCCCATACTCTTTTACATGGTTGGTATGAAACACTGATGTGATTACATATTACAATGATGACTCACTAGCCATTTAAGATCTAGCCCCCAGCCTAATAACCACACAGACACCTTGGCCCAAAATATCCTAGCTCACCAGCTTATATGTTCACTTACATTTATATGTACAATTGGGGTTCAGCATAAGGATATTACATTCCCCTCCCCCTTATTTATTCATTGTCCTGCAATATATATACACATATACAATCAAAACTTCAAAAGTTGTCAAAAATATGTGGGTACTCTTCTCGCATAACATCCTCGTCCTCCCAAGTTGCATCCTTAGGACCGTACCAGGTCCATTGGACCTTTACTAGCATTATGGCTTGATTCCGGAGCTGCTTGATCTTCTGGTCCAATATGCACAACAAATGCACTTGAAATTCACCTTCTTGCTCCACCTGAATCACATTCCAATCAATGACATGATTAGCATTAGGTACATACTTTTTAAGAAATGATACATGGAATATATTATGAATACACATTGATGTAGGTAAGGCAAGCATGTATTCTATAGGCCCAATCCTTTCTAGGATTTCAAATGGCCCACAATAATGAGTTGCCAGCTTTGAACAATTTCCCAATTTCATGGAACTTCTCTAGGCATTTACTTTTAAGAACACGTGGTCACCCACTTTAAATTCTCTGTGGGTTTTTCCTTTATTAACATATCTTTTCTGCTTGTCTTGGGAAGCCTTTAAATTATGTTTTATTTTCATCAGTTTCTCTTCCATTTCCATGAGTATTTCTGGCCCAATCATTTTTTTCCACGAGGTTGTCTCAACTTATGGTGTGTTTCACTTTCTACCATACAGAGCTTCAAATGGGATCATCTTTAGGAAAGCTTGATACCCATTTTATAATAAAATTCCATCAATTGCAAGTAATCCTCCCATTTTGATGGTTTTTTCATCACATACATCCTCAACATATCTTCAATCACTTGATTCACTCTCTCTGCTATCCCATCTGATTTTGGATGATAGGCTATGCTAAAGTTCAGATTGGTCCCAAATACTTTGAATAATCCCTTCCAAAAATTTTATGTAAATTTTGGATCTCTGTCAGTCACAATTTTCTTGGGTATACCATGCAGTCGAGCAATTTCCCTCATATAAATATCAACAATATTGATTTCCTTGTGAGTGAGATTTACTGGAATAATGTGGGAAAATTTAGTAAGCTTGTCCACCATCACCATGATGGAATCATGTGGCTTGGTTGTTCTAGGAGGCTTGGTGATGAAATCCATTGTTACAACTTCCCATTTCCACTCAAGAATGGGTAATGGTTGTAGAAGATGAACTGGGTGTATGTGCTCAACCTTGACTTTTTGACATTCCAAACACTTGGAAATAAAATCCGCAACATCTTTCTTCATCCTCGACTAGTAATATTGGCTCTCGACAATTGTAATAGTTTTCTGGTAACCTGGGTGCCCAACTTAAGGCACATTATGCATTTCTTTTAAAATCAGTTTTTTCAATTCCTGATAATTTGGCACATAAATTCTTCCTCTATACATGAGAATGTCAACCTTTTCCAACTTGTCTTCTTCACTTTTCTGCTGCAAAATACCTTGTTGTAATTTTGTCCTTATTTCCATGTACTGCAAATCTAATTTTGAAGCCTCTAAAATTCTATCTTTCAAATCTGATTGGTACATGCTAATGGTTGTAGTATGCATCTCATGCACCCTTCTGCTAAGTGCATCAACCACCTTGTTCTCTTTCCCCTTGATATGCTTTATATCAAAGTCATATTCACTGAGGAATTATAACTGCCTGCTTTGCCTGGAATTTAGAGTTGGTTGTCCAAATAAATATTTCATATCACTATGGTATATTCTCAACTCAAATATTTTCCCCATGAGGTAGTGCCTCCACATCTTCAAGGCTTGTACTATAACTGCCAATTCCAAATCATGAGTAGCATAGTGCCTTTTATGCTCCTTTAATTTCCTCGATTCATAACACACCACATACCCATTCTGACTAAAGACTCCCCCAAGCCCTTCTTTACATGCATCAGTACATACAATTAAGTCTTCATTTGGATCAACAATCCTTAGTATTGGAGCACTTGTTAATAAATGCTTCAATTGTTGGAAACACATTTCACAATCCAATGTCCACTCAAACTTCACACCTTTCTTTTGCAAGGAATTGATTGGGTGTGCAATCTTTGAGAATCCTTCAATAAATATCTGATAGTATTTTGTAAGGCCCATGAATGATCTCACCTCTGAGACATGCCTTGGTGTTGGCCATCCTTCAATGGCCCTTATCTTTTCTGGATCCACTGTTATCCCTTCCTCTGGAATGATATGGCCCAAATAATGAATTTTCTTCTGATAGAATGAGCACTTGCTTAGTTTGGCATACAAATGATGTTCCTTCAATACCTATAATACCATCCTCAAGTGTTGCTCATGCTCTTCCTGAGACTTAGAATATATAAGAATGTCATCCAATAAGACAATGACAAACTTATCTAAGTAATCCCTAAAAATGTCATTCATTAAACACATGAAGACAACTGGTGCATTTGATAAACCAAATGGTACCACTGTGAACTCATAATGGCCATACCTTTTTCTGAAGGAAGTATTGATGATGTCTTCTTCTCTAATTCTTATCTGATGATAGCCCGACCTGAGATCAATCTTGGAGAATATTTTTGCATCTTTCAGTTGATCAAAGAGGTAATCTATCCTCGAAAAAGGGTAATTGTTCTTCGTAGTTACCTTGTTCAACTGCCTAAAGTCAATGAAAAGTATCAAAGTTCCATCATTTTCCTTCACAAATAATACTGGGGCACCCCAAGGTGACACACTTGCGAGTATATACCCCTTCTTCAAAAGTTCTTCTAGTTGTATTTGCAATTCCTTCAACTCTGGTGTACTCATCTTGTAAGGAGTCTTAGATACTAGAGTTGCTCCAGGCACCAAATTGATGGATAAGTCAATATCTCTCTTGGGTGGAAATACTGGTATTTCTTTGAATACATCTTCAAACTCTTTTAGGATTGCATAATATTCAATATTTGGTATCTTATCTTTAGGTGACTCTTCCATACGTGCTGCAAATATTTGACACCCTTTCCTGTAACTCTTCTTCAACTGCAAGGTTGGAATTTCTCTGACGGTTACTTCCCTAGGAATTCCCTGTACTGTCCTTAAATTCCCATCCAAGCAAATAAATTCCTTTTATAACAGTCTAGGACAACATGATGTTGGTCCAACCAATTCATACCAATTAGGCAGTCATAGGAACCTAAAGGTACGATGTTCAAATCTTCCATGGTGCTCAATCCATTCATGTCCATTGGGCATGCCTTAACCATGTCATTAATTTTCCTTTTAGCTCATGTGGCCAGCTGCACCAACCAAGATGCTCCAAGATTACTTCTTGGAAAATGAAATATTCCCACAATCTTATGATCTAGATAACTATGACTAGATCTTGAATCAATTAAAATAGCAATGGGTTGGTTGTTGATCTTACCTTCCACTTCAATCATATGTAACTGGAACTCAACTTGCTTGTTATCCAAGGTTGCGTAGATCCTAGGTACATTTTTTCCCATGTCCTCCAGTGTATCAGTTTGTTGTACATTGTGAACAGTCCTCACGTTTTCACCTCTATGAGGGCAATATCAGTACATATGATCTCCCCCACAACCCCAACATTGAATAGGTGGCTGCCTTGGTCTTTGCCCCAATGTCTTGATCATTATGGGTTCTTTAGAGGCTAGTTGTCCATGAGAACTATTTCTAGGGAGTGGTGGCTTAGTTCCTTTCTTCCTCTGTTCCATCTTGCTTTTATTCTTGTCTTCTGAATATTTTTGGTAAGTTTCTCTTCCTTTAAGATAATCATAAAGGCATTTATCCATTCTTATAGTTTCCTCTAGTGTCTTGGGATCATCATAATGTAACTTATCACTAATAAATGATGGAAACCCACTCAAATACCTCTGAATCTTAACTTTCTCATCCTTGATGAAAAAAACATACTTCATCAACTCTAAAAACCTTATTTCATATTCGTCTATGGTCATACTCCCAAGCTTGAGTTCAAAGAACTTCTTCATTTTCTTGTCATAGTATCACTTAGTCAAGTATTTCTTTGAAAAATACCTCTTGAATTCCCTCCAAGTAACCTTCTTCTCATCAATGTGTTGCACCTACACAAATTGGTCCCACCACATTGATGCTTTTCCCTTGAGCTTATAGATGGAAATTATTCCTTCTACTTGTGAAGAGTAATTATGTAATTGAAAATACTTCCTCATGCCTAACAACCATGTCTCTGCATCCTCATCCTTCTTGTGCTCACTATAAAATGTAGGAGGGTTGATTTTGTTCATTTCCCCTTGTAGCTCATCCACCCCAGACCTCTTCTTATGCTTCTTGATAGGGGATGGACTTGAACTACTGTGTTCTCTCCTAGTTTAATTCCTTGGGGAATGATGGTAATTCCTGCCAACACTTCTTTTTTTTCTCCTTTCATCGTGAGACCCGTGACTCCCTAATTTCCTCAACTCAATCTCCTTACCCATTTTTTTCTCTATTGTGTCCAAGCTCTGCATTAAATTGATGTTGAATCCCTCCTGCTACTCTTTGTCTTTCATAATCCTCTCATTATCAAATTTATAAATCTGGACATCCTTTTGCAAGCTTTTTATAGTCTCTACCAAGTTCATTCTTTCTTCCTTACCTTCTCCATGTCCATTTGAATTCGTACCCTCATTACCCATATTAACATACATCCCTTTGATCTCATCTTCATGGTTGTAAGCCCCATGTGCATCTTCCATTATTTGAACTCGGTGGTGATCATGTTCTGATCTAAATGTTATTAACTATGCAAAATGTGCAGCCAACAAAATTTGTTAGGATAAATAATTTAACAATTACATGAAATTACATACGATTTTGTTCCAAAAATGTATCAGAATTATTTCTTCTATTTTCTTTTAAAATTGACTACCCAGATCAATTTTCTGGTTGGATATCCAGATTCCTTAGTCCAAGACCTTTCCAATGACTACTCCCTTGCTCAATTCTGAGTCTTGAGCAGAAAGTTATGGTCATTGAAAATTGCCTATTAATTCCTTCTATTCACACTTCAATTAGGTGCAAATATGAACTGTAATTTTGCATTTTTGCACCTTCTCCATTGGATTTTTGACAGGAGCCCAACTTGGTTCCTTCAAAAACATACTCTGGACACTCTAGCCAATTTTCACCTCTTTCTGGGTTCTGGGTTGTTAGCTACAACATGTTGAAGTTTCATCCCAATTAATATTGTTGGTCCTGAAGGTTACATGTACCTTCTAACTCCTCCTATACATTTTCATGTGACCATACTTTTAATTTAGCTCCATGACTATGTTCTATGGTTCAATATATTTCTATATACTACTCATGTGCCTCAATCTAATTTCGGAGCAGGAAGTTATGGCCTTTAGAAGCTAACTGGGCTTAAAATTCACTCTCCATTGTTCAGGTTGTAAATCACTCATCCTAACTCTGTTTGATGAATGGAATACACCATTAGAGAGATATCACCGAGCTCTTTCATTTAAGTTGAAAAATCCATACCTTGGGTGCATTATTTTTTAGTAGATAAAAACACTGTTTAGGGCCTAAAAAATGCCCTGCAAATTCAGCACATGTAAAATACCAAAACTTTCCACTAATTTTCATTAATTATCTAATAAATTATTATTATTATTATTTCAAGTCTCACTAATTGGGATGCAAGAGTGGTGTCCTTGTCAACCTGTTACCCCTGCAGATATTTCTTGTCATCTCTCAACCACTTTTGGACTTGCCCGTAAACTCCCATTCCTTCCTTTGGCGCATACATTAACGTATTTTTTGATAAGAACCTGAACTGTTAGATCAGGAGGCAATTAAAGTAGATATGTTCGATCTAGTTAGAAAGCCTTGGAGCAATCTCGATCGTCAGTCCAACATTTGGTTAAAATCTCATCTATAGATTGTGATCAGAGGAGAGTTGTGGGTGAAACAATCCAATCATTCGTCAAGGGGATAGACTGATGGAGGAGAAGGAAAGCGCACTATAAGTTGCGCAAGGATTAGCATGAAGGTTGTCGTGCATGTGGTGGTATTGTTGGACCCCACCAAGGAAATGTGGTAGGTGATGGAAGCATAGCGTGTCATATGAAACCGCCCTTAAAACTACCTTTCAACAACGTGCATACCATTGATGGTATTTTGAGTTAAGTGCCTTTGAGATTTGTGCTTGGTCATGAGGTTAAGGAAACATGAAGGAAAGGAACTAACGCATAAGATTTTAGCCTGCGAACATAAGATATGGTGCAACGTTAAGGAAAGAGCACCGAGGAGCTTGGGGACTGTGTGAAAAATGAAAGAAGCCCTTGGATAGGGTGAACAGTCGCATCAATATGACAGTCAATAACTCTCCTAAACTCTTAGCCCCCCGGTAGTTGTCCACATGGCATCTTTTAGTTGGGTCGCGGGGATGGGCAGGTCCCATCCCGTGCCCATTCTCCATGTGCGAGTGAATTTGCGCACCCAAACATATAACGATCATGGTGTCGCAGGTGTTGGTGGCGATCGATGACCCACATTCCATTTCAACCCCCCGAATCAACGGTCATGATTTAATCTCATTGTGAGATCTACGACTCGTGCATTCCAACATGACACTTCGATAACTCCTTGTTTATTGCACACATAGATCCTGGCTTGACACATCACCAAAACAATGGACGATCCATATTAATAGCACGCATCCTCCATAGATTTAAATTTCATGCAACTTCCAACGTTCTATGAGTCTCCTTCATCGATCATGTCTTCAGATCAACGGTTCAATGTCTTGGCTCAGGGTTCCGTCGGTTGAGAATTGTTGCCACGGTGTATCTCTGCCACACTTGCCACCTCTACCTCCCTGCCTTTGTGTACCTACCATCATGGAAGTACACGTCACATGCCACCATGTCAGCTGACACATGGCCCCCATGTCATGTTGACGTTAGCATACAAAAAAATATTGAAATTTTTCCAATTGTGCCTATTTTTCAAAATTTCCAAAATTGCCCAATTTCCACCATGGCGCTCTGCACACATGAAATTAGGTCAATTAACAGGTCCAAATTTTTCCAATTTGAGATTTAATTTGGGATTTCTAATGCATGGGATCGATTATGTCAAATACCCATGAAATTCCCTTTCATTTCATTGCAACATTTTGTCAAACCATTCTGTCAAATAGTTTTCTTACAAGCACTGAAATTACACTTCTGTGTTCTGCCAAATGGCCCATGCAGGCCCATTGTTGAAGACTAGAGCTATGATACCACATTGTAGCATCCCCAACTACCTGCTGGGCTATGCCACTTAAAATTTCCACTCTCTGATACTGATTTAATTCATAAAAATGCTCTGCAACCGTGCATATTTGTACCAAATAATAACAGAAAAGTACATGCAGTTCACACACAAGAAACCCATGAAATTAATTACATAAATAAAACAAAAAACATGAATTTAACACAAATTGATACTTATCTTTATAAAAATAACACCAACTGCGTGCAAACCTTCCACACTCCTCCCATCCTTAGACACGCTACTAATGAACTCTCAACAACGTTCACCCTTGAGCTGGGGCTCAAACTCCACCCAGGTAAGGGAATCTAACTCGAACTAAGGTATCCTGAACAACACAATCTCGAACTCAGGTCCCAAATTATACTAACAGCCTACAGTCCTTCATTCCCCACATTCCTATCCCACCCCAGGAAGTATGCCCCTTCTCTACTCAACAGTCCCTCGACTGCTACACTCCCTTCCATAGCTTCAACAACAGGTCGGACAAGAAGTCTCTGAGCCTGTATATGTAGTTTGGCACCTTGGGAAATCAATTCCCAACAATTCTCTCACCTAGAGAGAATGCTCACAGGCCTGAGAACCCACCTCTTCAATCCTATGGGCATGACAACCCACTTCTTCAATCCAACTCCCGAGTAACCAAGTACATGTATAAGTTCTAATTACAGTCTAGTACAATAGTGTACGAATCCCAACTACCTGAGTAAAGGCATGATGATGATAGAATCCCCCGGAAATGAGCTAAGTCCAAACTATATGTATGCATGTTCCCAACTTGACACTTGTCATGTTGGGAACTACCTTGGGCCAACTTGTCCCCCCTCATTAGAACTTAGCATAAAATAAATATCCATGCATTGTATTTTAAGAAATATTAAAGGAATATTAATATAATATTCCTTTGGGCTTAAGGCCCCTAGCTTAGCCCCCTTTCCCTACCTAGTGGAGTTTATCCCCCCATACTCTTTTACATGGTTGGTCTACAGTAGTGATGTGTTTTCATTAATATTTGCATGTGATTACATATTACAATGATGACTCACTAGCCATTAGCATATGGCCCCCAACCTAATAACCACACAGGCACCCTGGCCCAAAATATCCTGGCTCACTAGCCTATATGTTCATTTACATTTATATGTACAATTGGGGTTTGGCCTAGGGGTATTACAATTAGGAATTATAGAATGTTTGTGGCAATGAATTTAATGCTAACAAGAAAGGATATTTAATGTTTAGTAGAGGCTATTGATCCAAAAACAACCATGGTATGGAATCATAGGTGGAAGTCAAATTTATAAATGGATATTCAAGGAGAGCTAGCAGAATAATGGAAGCAATATATTAGAAACCTCAAGAATAATGATATTAGATTGAATATAGAGGCAAATGAAATCATATAATCTAAAAACAAATCTAGAGGTGCTTATATAATGAAATTACTAGCTACAAAGCTATCATAAAAGAGAGAGAACAAGGTGAGATACTATGATGGTGGAAAGTTGTATGGAAGCTTAAATGTCCACTTAAAACAAATATTTTTATATGGTTAGCCTTGTCCAATAAGGTTCTAACCTGGGATAACTATAAGAAGAAGGCATGCCAATGACTAGGGTGGTGTATATTGTGCAAGGAGGAGGATATATATATATATATATATATTGCTATTTACTGTTAGTGGAGTGATGGAAAAGTGTTTTTTGTAATGTTTTTGTTACAAAAACAATGGATCAGTCAAATGAGTCTAACTAAGGAGAAGGGAATAGCTTGAAAGAGACAAGTTTTTTTTTTGTGCTCAAGGAATGTACGCAACAACCAGGATGTAGAAAGAAACATGTATTACACTTTCAATGTTAATAAAGAATTTTTTTTCTCTGGAATATATATATATATATATATATATATATATATATATATATATATATATATATATATATATATATATATATATT
>ML826953.1:140009-150645 GCA_009831015.1 Picea engelmannii
TCTCATGGCCATAACTCTCTAACTGTGAGGAATTATGTGACGTTCCACATACCACCAGAAATGACATGACAAGAACTATCCATCTAGGATATTTTCCCTGACAAGTTCACTTTCCTTCATCTCATTATTCCACAATTAAGCATGGATTATCTTACTCCACAAAGCGTCTTCCCGTGAGGGCTTTCACCATAAGGGGACCACTTTGGACTTCATCCATATTTATTTCTTATCAACCATGAAAAAACAATAATGAGTCATATTTACATCAAACACTATTGGGTCCATTACCCAAACCTTTGTGTTGTGGGTCTTTCTTCAAGGGTTGACATCAATGACAACCAACCTTAATCAACATATCTTTGTCTTCAGACAACTTTAGATGTATGACAAGCCATACTCCCCACACTATGTTGAGTTCTCTAACTTTCTCTATAATTGCACTTTTACAAATAAGTTACTTATGAAGTGATAAACTTTTATAAAATAAGTAAAAATCACTTTTATAATGAAGTTACTGTATAAATTAAAGTTGCATGCAAAAAAGTAACTTAAAATAAAATAAAATATTAAAATTACTTTATAGTGATTCACTTGTATAATTTTAGTGAAATGCACTTTATAATAACGTTATATGATAACTCAAAGTTGCATGTTTTTTTTCAAAAAATAACTTAATGAAAAGAAGAACTTGAACTCAAGACCTCTTATTTAATAAAGTAACATTCAACCAAGTGAGTTAATGAAGAATATATAGCAAATGTTATGGAGGAGGGTTGTTTTTTACTATTTGCCTCGAAATGTGTGTTTACCCCCAAAACCCTCATTTTTTCCGGCAAAAATTTTCAATACAACTGCACACAAAAACAAGCAAAATTTTGAAGAAGATAATTTAGAAACATTACAACAATAGGGTTAGATCTCGGTTAGCCTTCCGAGAAAATGAAAGGTTTCTCTCTATTTCTGATTTATTGAGATTGTATAGATCACATATGAAAACCAAAAAGGGTACCAAATCAAGAATATAAACAAACAAAGATAAAATATTAACACATTATAAAAAAAAATTAAAAAGGCATAATGAAACGTTATACCTCTAGATCTGAAAAAAAATGTCATATCTTGGGTAAATGGAAACCTTTTCAAGTGAAACGAAAATTGTTTCCAACTGAAAGTAGTGCACCAAAAGCAATGCACGGAAATAGTAGAACCAAGAAAGTTGTTGATGCATGCGAAAACATAGCTTCAAGATCTCAGTCAACAATGAGAACATGTTTTCATACAAGCTTTGATACCATGTTCAAAAAAAAAGGTTATTTACACATAGGTAGAACACCTTAAGAAATCCCTCACCCAAACTTATAAAATATTAGTAAAACAATGTTTTATGTGGTTAAAACCCTCAAAGAGGGAAACAGTCCATGGTCCTAGTCAATGTGGTCGCTTAAAGCAATATATTAATGCAAAAGAAAAATATTTTACTTGAGAGTTTCTCACAATAAATCTTCAACAAATGACCCTCCATGCTCTTTAAATAGATATCATGGACCAATCAGGTGCTAAACCATAGATCAATATGGTCATTAGTATCAAGGAGAATATGAACAATCAGATCATTTTATGTCTAGAACATATTATGACCGGCGAATTACACAACTACAAATGCATACTAAAGAAACACAGTTTACCTAAAGACACATTAGACCAAGTTGATCTTAACTAAATCCTAAGAGTTTAAATATCCTAACACTTTTTAATTAAAGGAAAAATAATTACTAACATTAAGCACCTTTTACAATTCTACACACATGTAACTAAAGGATTGGGACCCCTAAGAGGAAATACTCCATTGACTTGTTTAACTAATCAACTTAACCATGTAGTTAGCAAGTATAGGGCTTTAAGCATACCCTAGGTTTGCATCCTCGTTTTCCCCCCTTAAGAGCCCTACAAGAGTATAGTTTTGAGTGTTATGCTCAAGTTCTATTTCGGGTGTCAGTATATTCCATTTAATAGATATGCATAGCAGTGTTGTATTCACCCATTCAAAATTGGTTGGGTCGTTGGAAGACCAAACACACTCCCAACTCCTAAAATTTTCTTGATGGTTAGTTTGTATCCCTTGTTGAACATTATGGAATCAATGTCACCTTTAATTGATTCACTAAATTGTTAATTGGGTGCATCATTGGTATACTCAAAGCACCCCTAAACCTACAACATTATTTCCCATCAACTAAAATCACTAGTTGTGACAATGTTTGTTGGATTGGGTAAGTACAACTCAATTTGACATTAAATGGAGGCATTGGTTTGCATCTAACCCCAATTATCAAAAGTGTTAATTTGTTGGGCTATGTTCTAACATCAAATAACCAACACATAGTCAATTAAAACACCCTCAAGGTCATTCATTGTTTAATATCTATAGCCATAGACTCATCTGCATGTGAATTACATGTTTTCTTTTAGTTGTAGTGATGGTGACCAGAGAGAGTAATGCATCTGTATTGTATCTATGTGAATGGGTAGAGTTATGGTTGATTGTGTGCAAAAGTTACTATTCCTTTTTGGGTTTTGAATATGAGTGCATTACAAAAATTTCACTCTAATCTATTTGAGCATAATCACAAATGAATCACTGATTACTTGAACACGCATATATGTATATGTATATGGTTCACTTGCATTGTAAATGAGCAGTTGTGTGTACACACATAAAGCCACAAAGTCTGTGTAAATGTATATGGTTCACTTGCATTGTAAATGAGGAGTTGTGTGTACACATAAAGCCACAAAGTCTATGTAAATGAGGAGTTGTGTGTGCACGCATAAAGCCACAAAGTTTGTGTTACTATAGCATGCATATACATAAATTAATTTTGTGCTTTGTTCATAGATTGTTTGGAACATGTGCATATATTTTAGTTGCATGTACAGTGTATGACATGTAAATTGGTTTGGATTTGAAAGGTGGGTACTTTCCTTGAAGGAGTGTAATGAGCGGGAACTAGAACTGGTATTTTTTTCAAACCTTGAAGGAGTGTCAATGGCGGCCCTTCCTATAGTAATAAGGGGATGTTCATGGGTGCCTAATGAGACTATAGGAGGGGTCTCGAGCTTCACTATCCAATGTGTTTTTAGCCCCTCTGGGCTATCCACCACTAATATCTAGTGTTTCGACTGGAGATGTTGGACTCGAGGTTTTTTTCCAGCTTGCAGAGGGGCTAATTGGGTTTTAGTCACTGGAGGGTTTTTTTCTCCTTTTTTAGCGGTCCCTACATTTTACGTTCCATCCTCCATGCTTTATTGTCATTTCACATTAATTTTGGAGCTTGCTTCAAAGTTATGGTTTAATTTATTACTCCCTAGTTTCCTGTGTTAGTGGGATCCCGCCATCCTCATATTTCAGTTACAGTTAAGGAGACTTTAAGGTAGTTAGTACTTCTGTAGAGTTGTTGGTGGTTTTTTCATGTTGTGATGGGCCAGGGAGTATGACTCGCACTCCACTAGAGGGGATCTCGATGGATGATTATGTCAATGCCCTTATGGGAGAGGCGGATGAGGCCATCTGGAGGCAAGCATGTCTCTTCACATCTTTAGACTTGGCAGGGTTTAATGGTAATTTTAATGCGATTAGGGAAGAAGTTAAGGCTCGACTTTCTACGTCTCTTGTAGAAGATTGCCAGTATTATTCATTTTTTTCTCCTGTTGAGAATGCTCGAGGTTCGGTCTCTTGTTCTCCTACGAATATTGTTGTGAAGGGCCTTGTGAATCCTTGGGAGGATGCAGGAGTAAAGTCGGGTGGATAGGGATGACTGTATGGGGAGGCTTCTAGAGGCAGATTTTCAAGTGTGAAGAAGGGCACGGGGCCTCGACAGTTTAAACATTAGGTTCCAAATTGCACTAAGATAAAGTTGATGTTGGGTGAGGACGTTGGGCTGGAGGATATCGTTAGCCTTGCGCTTTTTACACTGGTAGGGAGGTTCTCCTACAAGAACATGTGTAAAATGTCATTGGAGGACTAGGTTAATGTGCACTGGAGTCCGTTGTTGGGTTATAAGACAGATGTTTTTTATCTGACGAAAGGGTGGTTTGGGTTCCATTTCAAGCAAATAGAAGATACCGAGCTGATTCTGGGCAAAGTCTGGACCTTCGACGGAGGCATTCTGATGATCAAAAGGTGGTGGGTGAGTTATGATCCCGCACATGACTATTTCAGGTTCAAACATTTATGGGTGTTGTTGTCGGGATTGTCATTGCATTTCTGGCACGCCAAGGCATTGGAAGTGAAAGGGAACACCCTCAGGAAATTTATTAGTGCTGACCTTGGAGCTGTAAAGGCCAATGATAAGAGGATTTGTAGAGTCCTTATGGAAATTGACATTCACTCTGGTTTATTAGAAATTTTGGAGATAGTTTGGCGAGGACATCATCTTTCACAATCTATGGACTACTTAGGCATCCCTTTCAGATGCTCTAGGTGTCGGAAGATGGGTCATTTATGGTGGGACTGTATGGGATTACAGGATGAGGAGGTATTGGAAGGTACTTTGTTGGATAGGTCGACTCGAGTTGACTCACTAGATGTTGAGTCGAACAGGTTCAGCCCTCGTGGATATGACCTTGAAGACTCTTCTATGTCAGAGACAACTGAGACTCTAATGGGTAAGCTAAAATCTATTTGTCCTATGCTCTTTCATTCCTTAACTTCTTGGGAAAGAACTATTTTGGATGAGTCTAATTTCTTTGGCATGTGAAAAGGTCTTTCGGTCCCACTTGTCAACTCTTGCCCGATTGAGAAGCCATTGGACTTGTTAGTTAGAAATCCTATTGTTTCATCCACTTTTGGTTCGGTTGGGATTGGACTATGTCGGGGGGAGCCCTCTGCTAATCATTTGGACTGTAACTATCCCACGGTTGGTTTACACTCTGTTGTCATTCATAAGAGGAGTGATCGTGAGCTCTCAACCTCTCCAGGAAGGGATACTCCTAGATCGTCCTTTGTCGTTGGGGACAACATACTCCCGGGTTGTAGGGAATTCGAGTTGGGGGATAGTGATTTAGGGATTTTTCTTGAATCCCTTGTCCCTTCTATCAAAGAGGTGCAGTCACCTATAAATCTTCCCACTTACAAGGGGAGATCGGTTTAACATAGACCTAAACCTGATGGGGGAGTGGGGTCCTCGGGAACCATAGTGGGGGCCACAGGCAAAGAATTCACGTGGTCTAAGGGACTGGGTATGGAAACCTCTCCTATTAAGACTAGGAGTGTGAGGAAGAATACGGAGGCTTCGGGACTTATTTTTGAGGGGTCAAACCTGCCAGTAATCATTGAATTAGGGGTGCTTAGAGACCTGAAATCCCTAGCAAGAGAAAAGACATGATATTTGTCTCCTTAAACATTAGAGGGGTGGGGGGGACCCTGAAATCTGCCTCCCTTCAAAGATTACTTCGGAGGACTAGATCGGATATAATATTTATGCAAGAAACTATGGTTGAGGAACATAAAGCTCATGCACTAATGCTTACTCTGTGTCCTACTTGGTTAACTTGTGGAGTCACTATTGTTGGTACTTCAGGAGGTCTACTTATCTCATGGGATCCGAACATTTTTTACATTGACCCTTTTTTATGGTGTTGTGGCATCCTTCTTTCAGGAATGTGCTTGGAACTAAATCAACTAGTCTCTCTTCTAAATGTTTATGGCCCTTGCTCGAAGAGGAAATATTTCTGGGAAAAGTTGGCGGCCAATGGATTACTCGACCATAGAAACCTTATTCTTGCGGGGGATTTAAATCTTACTTGTGGAGCTAGGGATATGTGGGGAGCGGCCACACATTTAGATCCGCTTTCAGCATTTTTTACTAAGCTCTTTTGTAAAGCAGGTTTAATAGATGTTGTTTCAGATGCTTTGGTGCCAACCTAGAGGAATGGTCGTAGGGGTGCTGCTAGTATTTATAAAATACTAGATCGAGTTTTAGTGGCCGAAGATTTTTAGTAGGTGCTGGGAGGTATAAATCTTGGGTAGATTACCCATACTTTTTGGATCATGCATCCGTTCTCTTAAGGATTGACAGGACATCTTTTCTGAAGGCATGTCCTTTCAAGTTCAACGCCAGGTGGTTATTTGAAAATGGAGGTCTTGAATATTGTATCATTGGTATGGAAGGACCCGTCTTTCTTGAACGAAAGGGATGTTCAGCAAAGATTTGTTAATAAGATGAAATCTTTGAAGATTTAATTGAAAACATGGTCCAAAGAGCATTTAAGATTACAAGAAGAAAATTTAACCCGTTTGGAAGGTCTGTTGACTGGTTTTCTTATGCAAGAGGATCAGGAGCCACATACTAGTGAAATGGAGATTAATATCAAACTTCTGGAGACAGAGCAGGACAAATTACTTAGAGAAGAAGAAGAATTATGGAGACTCGGAAGCATAGCGGTGTGGTTAAAGTGTGGGGACAAAAATACTAAATGTTTTCATAACTTTGCTAGTTACAGGAGGAACAAAAATCAAATATGGCAGATAAGTGATGAGGAAGGTCAGATACACACTGGTGTGGAAGCTATAAAAATTGATGCTGTAAAGTTTTTTAAATCTTTTTATGAAAAGTCAGACCATGAGTATATTGTCGAATAGGTAAATACAAATGGACTTTTCGGTCGCTTGGTTCATGTTGAGGACATTGTGATTCTAGAGAGACCGTGTACTAAACAGGAACTATGGGAGGTTCTTAAATCCTTCGCAAAAGATAAGAGCTCGGGGCCTGATGGGTGGACTGTGGATTTTTTTCTTCATTTCTTTGAACTAATGGGAGATGACTTGCTCAATCTGGTGGAGGACTCAAGGCTTCGAGGATCAATTAATAATTCTTTAAATGCTACCTTCTTAACGTTGATTCCAAAGGTAAATAATCCTAGTTCCTTTGGAGTTATAGACCGATAGCCCTGTGAAATCTCTGCTACAAAATGATTTCAGAGATCATTGCCAATAGGATCAAGCCTATTCTCTCTCAGTCACTGTTGGAGGAACAGTTAGGCTTTCTTAAAGGTAGGTAGATTTTGGATGCAGTTGGAACGGCTCAGGAGTGTCTCCATAGTATAAAGGTTAAGAAATCCAAAGCCTTGATTATTAAGTTAAACCTTAAGAAAGCCTACGAATGTATAAATTGGGACTTCTTACGCTTGATCCTTATCCAATCGGGTTTTAGCATTCTTTTCACTAATTGGATCATAGGTTGTGTGACTAGTGCAAATTTCGCGGTGTTGATTAATGGGGAGACTTCTCATATGTTCAAAAGCAGAAGAGGACTGCACCAGGGATGCCCATTATCGCCTTTGTTATTTATACTTGTCATGGAAGGTCTTAGTTTATTGTTGAAAAAAGGAATGGGCGAAGAGAAGCTTTCAGGGGTTAAGGTATCAAGGCTAGTGAAGATTTTGCATTTGTTTTTTGCAGATGATATTTTAATTATGTCGAGAGCATCTGTGGAAGAGTGGACTGAGATAAAAAGTATTTTAACAACCTTCTGTAGAGCCTCTGGCTTGTGTATAAATTGGTCAAAATCAATCTTTTATCACTCTGGGATCTTTGGAGATTCTCTAGATAGATTAAAGTCTCTATTTCCACATTGTTTTGAGGAATTGGCAAAAGGATTCTGGTACCTTGGTTATTTTTTAAAGGCAAATGCGTATAAACCGGAGGACTGGAGTTGGCTACTTTCAAAATTTGAAGAAAAAATCAGATGGTGGTGCAGTAGATGGTTGTCCTTGGGGGGACGTTTTCCCCTTGTAAAATATGTGCTTGAGGGTTAGGCCGTGTACTGGATGGCACTGGCAGCCATTCCAACTTCAATTTTACACAAAATCTGGAGTATGGTGTTTAATTTTTTGTGGTGAGGTGTTGAGGGGAGGAAGCACATCCACCTGTGCAGTTGGGAGCATTTAGCAAAGCCAAAGCAACTGGGAGGCTGGGGCATTCGAAAAATTTACCTATTTAATAAGGCACTTACTACAAACTCGTTGTGGAGGGTATTAACAAAGGATGGGGTATGGAGTAAAGTTATAAAGGACAAGTATATACCTCATTTTTCCACGATTACTTGGTTTCGGTCGGCTTCTCCTTCTATTTCGTCGGCCTCGCAGACCTAGAAAATTCTACTAAAATCTTTACACTTGTTAACTCATTGGCTTGGTTGGAGACCAGGTTCTGGTCATTGTGTTCAAGTTGGTTTAGATTGCATTATGGGTATGGGGAAATCCTCGTTCTTATCCAGTCATCTGTGGGCTGAACTCAGAAGGAAATCTATGATATATCTGTTTCAAGCTAGAGGTGCTAGCAGGGCGGGTATTCCTTTTTCATATTGGAAATCGGGTGAAGATCTTGGCCTGGTCGGGAATACTGCAGAGGAGTGGGAGGCATATCGGAAAGCATTGTTTTATGCAGAGATTCAATTACAAAACAAAAATGATGAGCTTTTATGGGCGGGAGGGGATTGCTCAGGAAGCATTTCAGCTAAAAACTTGTATCTTTCTCTTGCAAAAAAAAGCTGGCCAAATTCTGTTGGAGGTTAGCGAAGACATTTATGGAAATGGGATCTTATTCCAAAGATCAAACTCTTCATATGGTTATCATTGGAGAAAAGGATTCTCACTTGGGATATTCTTCAAATGAAGGGATGGCAAGGGCCAAATATATGTGTTTTATGTCTTAGTGAAGTGGAATCAATGTACCACCTCTTTGTTTCTTGTTTCTTTTGTCGGGAGGTATGGAGCCATTTTTACACAGCTCTTAATATTCAGACTGTTTGGGAAGGAGTTTTTCTCAATTCTTGCTTTGAGAGTTGGCTTAAGAAGGAAGCAACCTACAATACTCTCCCTTCTATTATTTGCTGGTACTTATGGTTGGAGAGGAACCTGGTTATTTTTTAAGGATCCAAAGCATCGGTTTACACTGTGGTAGCAAAAGTTAAAACAATGTTGCCCCTCGTGACGGTGGTTAAAAATGTAAAAGTGCATAATATTCAGCCACCTCGACTTGTGACCTTAATAGTATGTTGGTTCGACAGCGCTGCTCTTTCCATCTCACTCAGGTGTGGGGTAGGAGGTATAATAAAGCACAATGATCAATACGCCATTAAGTGGACCTTAAATTGTGTCCAGGGAACAAATACAAGGGCACAACCATTAGGTGCTTGGGCGTCTCTTTATCTAGCGCAGCGGTTCAATCTTGAGGTGATCCAGGTCATTAGAGAGTCAAAGATCATCATTGAATGGTTAAAGGATAGAGGCAAACTGCAGGTTGCCTCTCTGATGGGATGGATGGATAGCTTAAAAGTGATGAAATATGCATTTAGAAAGATACACTTCATTCATGTGTACAGGGAGCTAAATATGGAGGCAGATGTTCTCTCAAAATTGGACCTCACCAAGCCCGAAGGAAAGCTTGATTACAACAACTGGGTTGATGGAAATGAGAGGCCTACCATCTCCATCAGTGTTTTTTGACTCAGTTTGTCATTTTAGTTTTGACTATCTTTGGTGATCGTGGTATATGAGGATGGTATTTATGTTTTGTATTTTCCTCTTAATGGTGGACATCTTTTTCCCTTTTGTAAAGTTATGTATGGTGTTTTTTGATAAGGTCCAAGTAATTTCAGAAGCTGGAGGTGGAATGTGGAATTTTCATAGACTAATGTAGTTGTAATGTGTAGTCATTTATATATATAATATAAAGGGCAATTTCCCTGTTGAAAAATAAATGTAAATTGGTTTGGAAATAGAAGGTTAAACTCGACATTGCCAAAAATATAAATGGACAAAATTACAGTGGTTTAAGTGCTATAATTACACCTTCACAACCACAAAATGCCTTGGTTGATTTAACATAACAAAGGTATGTCTATATATTTAGAATGAGCAAAGTCTATTTTACTTATTATTGATTAGAAGTTGAGAAGATTTGCACTCAAAATTGCACAAAAACATAGACCAAAATTTTTATTTTCACAAAAATTCATGTGGGCAAAATGTGTAAACCATGAATCCCTTATTTGCAAAATATATTATTTCTCCAAAAAGAAGTATGCACTTGCTCAATACGAACATGTGGAGAATTCGATGCATTTTGAGTCCTTTATTGTTAATCATATTAGTGATTGTACTTATGATGTGGACTTAAAGTGTGTCTTCCAAAAAGATATTTTAACTTTAGCACAAACATCTTTTAAATTAGTTTAAACGTTATATCAACATTAATTTGATTTGATTCAAAGCATATTTCACCGATTTTTAAAATTTAAGCATATTTCTCCGATTTTTAAAATTTCCGTTTGAAACACCATTCCCACGCTACAAAGATCCACATCCATTAATCATGTTGTACAAAAGGCACACACATCTGCTATTGAGTCCCGTCATAATTGGTTGGCCCAAACCATCATTCATACCTTTCAATCTACAACTGGGACCCATTTCGATATGCTTCACACTAAAATTTCTCATAATTTTCAATCTAGAAGTAGGACCCATTTCGATACGGGTCACATTAAGAAAGATTTTTAAAATAAGTAAAAGAAATGGGGTCCACCTTTTGAGACATGATATTTTGGAATTTATTTTTAAATAATGTAAAATA
>ML826954.1:0-14618 GCA_009831015.1 Picea engelmannii
TGAAGTAATTCAATGAATTTTATGTTTTGAAAGCAATCTATAAGAAACAGAAAGACAAATGTTTTTCTCATGTGAATTTATGTGATTCAAAATCTAGATATGGAATCAACTCCAATCTCCTGCAAATGATATAACAAACTCTAACATTTGACATAAACTTAGAATGTACAGATACTTGTTTTATGTTTAATTAGCCACATGGATTATGATAACCATAAATGATGGACCATACAAGATATAATAACAACATGAAAACATAAAGTGTTGAAAAAACTAAAGCTAATTCATAACATGTATGTTTTCATGCTCAGAAAAAATATGAAAATAATATGACAATAATCACATCATACATTTTACATATGCACTAAATCCAAAAGCACATTGTATTTCATATCATTCCAAAAAAAATAAGTCCATCATTAGGTCCCGAAAACAATACCCTTGTCTCTGGGCAAATACCATTATTTAAAATATGTTCATGATTTGTTTCTCATATCTTCTAAGATAGAGACAGATCTTCCTTAATAAAATCTTTCCCAAAAAATAACCAAAATTTAGGTCTGTTGTAACAACCATTCAAAAATAGTTACATAATTCAAAATATTTTTGAAATTATTTTGAAAGAAAAACTTGCAAATTTGGAGCATCTCCAACGATTCACTTGTTCCATCAACCATTGCAATTCATTCCTCTTCAAACCTGAGAAGAAAAATGAAATTTAATTTAGAAAAAGAATCTAATAAACTAATTATAGACAAGCTACAAAATCTACGATTCTGTAGCTAGTCTAATAAAACAAAAACAAAAAAAATTATGTTATAATAAAGCAATCAAAACATTAATTCTAAGAAATTTGTTTACCCATTAAACATTGGAAAAAGAGGCATCTGATAATTTCGAGTTCATAACAACGTTGATGTTGGATGAGTTTTTAATAATGATATCTCTTGATTTCCTGGATATTTTTCTATCTACGAGGGAAGTTTGTTGCACACTAGATCTCAGATCCAAGTTTTCCCTTTCCAACACTATGTTTTGAGCCATTACTTGGTTAAGTTGAGCTTGCAAATAAGGAATATCTTGATAGTACCTCTGAATCCAAGTGAAGCATTCTTCACAATACACTTGTTCCAATCTCGGTAGAGGGTGTGTATCATCTGTGTTCAAAGACTTACCTTGCACCATGGTTGTTTTTAAATCGTACTATATTCCTAAAAACCCTTCTTGTTCCCTTAAAAGTGGAGGCAAGTTTGAAAAAAAATTGTACTGGGGTGAATCCACTCTAGTGGAATCAAAGCTTGCATCCTCGACAAAGATCGTATCTGCAATAACTACTATAGGAATGGGTTTATCATGATTTCGAAATTGGTTCCTTGTCATCCTCAACAAAAGTCTACCACTCCTCTTATCTCTTAAATCCATGTCCTTAATGTCCTATGTAACTTGCTTCCCCTGTCTCTTAATTTTATTTTTATCATTACTAATGTTGGTTTGTACAAGATCAAGGGTGATTGATGACTTATATCTTAAAAGACTCAAAATTTCTTCCAAGGATTTCTTTGTAATGAAATCACGTTTTTTTGAGGTGACCTCGACTATCGAAAGAAACTCAATCGACGTATTGGAAGGTAAGACTAAGGATTTCGAGACTTGCATCTCAACTCATAAATTTTGCAGGGAATGGGACAATACACTTGGACCGATAGGTTCATCATCACTCAGAGGTAAACTAGACATGGGATCAGAAGGTAAAGGAACAAAACTATTCCTAACAAGAAAACTATACCAATTATCTCTTGTTTTCAACAATTGGGCATTAACCAAAATACGAATTAGACCATGGTTGAACAAACTGGACTCAGAGTTAGGGTTTTGTCTTTGGTAAAACCTAGACATTTTTTGAAGACTCTTACGTAAATAAAAAGGAAAGTTCAACTTAAAACCCAAGAAAACAATCAATAACCGTATATGAAACAAAAACACCAGCCCATAACGTCCTTCGTAGGTCACAAATTGTTTGATTACCAGCAGAACACCATGCCAATGAGTTTTGAACAATTGGGTAGGCATACCTTTTATATTATAGCGTGATTTTATGGATACCAACAGTAAATGCCACGGGGTGCCCTCTATCTTCAGATTCTTGAACCAGCAGTCCCCTTCCTGCGACAAACCTGTGGCCTCAGCTATGGATTCTTCATTTACTTGCAATTGCAAGTCACCTACCTTGAATTTGGCACCATCAAAAGTCTTAGCAAAGGCCTATGCAACTTCCAGGTTAAAAACCTCAAAAGACTGGATGAATTTAACCCAACCGAAATGGACGAGGTCGTCTACAGTTTCTTCATGAGATAGAAAATCCTATGAGCCATTCGGCTCCACCCTAACCACAGGAGCCATCAACTTACGCACAATATACCAAAAGATTCAAAATGGAGGGGTCTGCGCTCGAGCCAACCCAAAACAAATGGTTGAGTTTGCATGGCTAATGGTGAACTAAAAACTAAGGGCTCGGAGGGACAATACCATGACTTCCACCTCAGGCTTTGATTAAACACCTAGAACTATAGGACGAAAAACTCAAAAACCACTTTGTCTCCTTAAACCTACTCTCTGGTTACGAAGGACCATCCAAAAGAAGAAATGAATGTGATCATTTATGGACAGGATAGAGAGATAATGGTTTCATAGCAAAGACGCTATCCAGTTCATACATTGATAAGACAGTGACATAACAGTTTATTACAGCATTTGAATCATATGGTAAGGTAAGAAATACATAACCAAAATCGCAAAGGATAAGGAAATAATCAAAATTTCAAAATTGGTTTAATAATAACATAAATATCCCTCTATTTGGATTTATCCTTATGCTATGAAAATTTTATATAATTTTCACATGGTCACATATTCACCATGCCTAAATGTTTTTTGATTTTAGGTCTTCCAAAGGTTCGTTTGATTTCACAAGATGAAAACCTTTAGAGTTCATTCAATGTGATTATAAAAGGATTTCAATTTCATGCTTGCCAGTCATGAAATTGAAATGGCTAAAAAAGTCACCTATCAATAAAATAAAAATTAAAACAACTAATCAACCAAGTAATCACCCAAAAACAACCATCAATTTCGTCATAAATACAAATTAGGCAACGGATACAAAATTTCTTTGCAATTTTTTGCGTTTCAAAAAATCGACGAAGCGATATGATAATTTGGCTACCAACAATGGAAACTCAGTGGGTGAAGCAGTTATCTCTGCATCATCAAAACTTTATGTCAGGGGAAAAACAAAACTTGAATAACACTTAAAGAAGCTTTGAAACATAACATAATTGAAGATTAAAAGTGTTAATATTAGCTCAGAAAAATTAATACAGTCATACTCAAAATGAGTGCTCTAACAGACGATTATAAATTGAAAGTTAGTTTTGATCAAAAGGCGACGATATTTATAACTGTAACTTCAATATCGTTGATAGGGCGACTGCTACCAACATGCATTCATAGCCTCGGCAAGGATGTCATTTAACCCACTCAAGTACTTTAATCCCATACAAAAGTTGTCTATCCATGATATAAAACTTTTGATAGATGATCAACTTATAAAACATACCTAATAAATCTCGAACCTGACATTGCTTCGCTGCCAATAGGCTCGTTTAGTACCCCGATGAAGTTGTCTTAGTATCATGTGCACATTTACCCACTGCCAGGAGGCATGTTCAGTACCCCGACAGGTTTACACACATTTCCCACACGTTGAAGTGTTTCCAACTCTCCTTAGTCATTTATAATGATAGAATTTGGAGATTTTATAATGACAAGAGAGCGGGGAGATACTGGAGATTTGATAACCAAGCAGATATATGATCAATCATTAATGTTTGTTTTTTTTTTTCTTTAAGAGTTGATAGTTTTAATCATGGTTTATTCATTTAGATTTCAATCAAGAAATCATCTAAAGGACGGGGAAGCACTTTGAGGTGATCTCATTAGAACTGGGATGGTGTAAAAAGTTTAAAGGTGATCGTACTTCCCAATGATCTTGACAAAATTTCAGGAATAATATTTTGGCAAAGACTTCTAAAATGACTTTCTTATAAACAAATCATCTGAGCTAAACCTTAATATTGAAGATGTTTGAACTGTTTCAAACTACCATCAATGATAAATCTAATGATGAAAATTTCCTTCCACAATGGATTGTGAGTCAGAAATAACTTGAAAAAGAAAAGAAAAAAAAGAAAGCAACAATAAAATAATCAACATAAAACAAAAATATAAACAGTTAGAGATATTTACAGGGGTGGGTATTATTAAGCTCAGGTGAAGTACTTCTTGAGAGTCTGGACATTCACCGAGAAAGTGTCTGGCTGTCCTTCCAAGTTTTGCAGACGAAAGGAGCTAAGACCCAATTTTTTTGTAATAATAAAAGGTCCCAACCACAGATTTTGAAACTTGATGTATTCCCCTTTATCCTCATGTGGTTTTTCCCACCTGAGAACCAAATCTCCTACGTCAAAGTTTCTATCCAAGGATGAACTTGCATCAAACCAGTTTTTAACAATTTTTTGGTGCTCGTCCAATTTTTGTTTTGCTTGTGTCCTAATTTCTTCTAATTTCAATAAAACATTTATTCGATTCTCTAAAGGGGGACATTCTTCCTCCTGAACTTTATGATATAAATGAAGTGAGGGGAGTAGGATGTGGGGAGGAAGGATAGCTTATCTTCTATATACGAGGAAGAAAGGATAATTACCGATGGATGCTTTTGGGGTGACCCTATCATCCCAAAGTGCGTTATATAATGCATTGTGCCAATTTTTGTGATTATCTGACACTGTTCTTTTTAGTATTTTAATCATATTTTTGTTTGTTGACTCGACCAAGCCATTTCCTTGAGGATAATAACTAGTAGAGTATTTTAGATTAATTCCCTTTTCTGAAGCATAAACATTTATGTCTAAGGAAGAAAAATAAGAAGCATTATCGAAAAGTAAACATCCAAGTATTCTGATATGTGTGATAATATGTGAATTCAAGAACGAAATTACCTGATAAGTGTTTACTACCCGCAACAATAAAGATTTAAAGCATATTTTAAAATGATCTGTTGCCATAAGAATGTATTTGTGTTGTCTTGAAGAAGGTGGGTTAAGTGGTCCTATGATATCCAGGCCCCACTACTGAAATGGTGTACCTATTGTAACGGGTTGCAAGGGAAGTGCATCCTTCTTGACCCGTCTTGCAGCTTTTTGAAAAATTATACATTTGCGAGCCATAGCATGAGAATCCTTAAATAATGTGAGCCAATAATAACCATCCCTAAGTACTTTGTGGGCAGTTGTATCTCCTCCAAAATGACCCCCGACATCATCAGAATGTAACTCAACTAGTACCTTTTCTAAGCAACACAGAAACACACCATCAAAATTCTTCTGAAACAATACATCATTAATTAATTGAAAAGATGCAGACCTGAGCCTTAGCGCTCTTCTTTTTTTGGGATCAAGATTTCGAGGAGTAGTTCCATGCAGCAAATAAAACCTGATATCATTGTACCATGAATTAGGCACAATTTGTGTACAACATATTTGTGTTTCATTATGTAATTTTTCAGCTGGTGTCGTTGGTTCATTATCTAACATTTCAACTGATTCAACCACTAGTTTGCAAAGGCCTTGGCCTCTAACAATTTGTGCATGTATGATTTCGAGATCGTAGTCTTGAAGGGAGGTCATCCAATTTTCCCTTTTCTCCCCAAGTTCCTTCTGAACTAACATATTTCTTACTGCAGGGTAAGGAACAATGACTTTTCTCTTGGATTTCAATAGGTAATGTCTAAAATGTTTAACTTCCTTGGCTTTCTGATCAACTACAGGATAATTTAATTCTTCTCCTTTAAAAGAAGAACTCATAAATGAAATGGGGATTTCATTATTTTCATCATTTTTTTGAGTAAGCACAACAACATATGATCTGTCTGATGCAAAAGTATAAAGCATGAAGTCTTTGGAGAAATCGGGACTCATTAAGGAGGGGGATTCAGTTATAGATTTTATAATAGAATTAAAAGCCAGGTTCTCTTTTGGTCCCCATTTAAAAGGAACATCCTTTTTTATCAGTTTTTGCAGAGGCCCAACCATCTCAGAAAAACTTGGTACAAAGTGTCTAACAAAATTTATTTTACCCAAAAAAGATTGCATTTCCTTTTTGGAAGAGGGTGGAGGAAGGTTGACAATAGCTTGAGTTCATTTGGGGTCTATTATCATTCCATCCTTTGAAACTATAAATCCAATTAATCTTCCCTACTCTACTGCAAAAAGTGATTTCTTGGGATTCAATGAAATATCGAACTTATGACAATGTTCTAGTACAACCTTAAGATGTGACAAGTGATCTTTTTTATTCTTCAAAAAGACAGTGACATCAACTAGGTAGACAAAAACAGATTGGTTGATAAGGCCACAAAAAGAAATATCCATTGCCCTCCGGAAAGTGGCTCCGACATTAATCAATCCAAAAGGAATTTTTCGATAGGCATAGGTGCCCCATGGGGTACATAATGTAGTTTTCAACTAATCTTATGGAGACATAAGGACCTAGTTGTACCCTAAGAATGTTGGATTATTGAGAGGGGGGGTGAATCAGTAATAGAGAAATCATCATTTTTAACCATAAAATGCAAGTGTTATATCAATGTAGCATTATCATCCAATAGTTGCAGAGTAAATAAACAATGAACAAATGAGCAATCATACACATACACATTACACCAGTATTTTTACGTGGAAACCCAAAGTAGGAGAAAAACACATAATCATTTTTCTTATATGTCTTTAAGAGTTACATTCATTGGAAGCACCAAATTCCTTTGTTTTCCCGCTGCAACTGGAAGGAGGCTCCAACCCCCTAGTTTCTCAGGCTACAACATGAAGGAAGCTCCAACTCCCCAATTCTCTGGCTACAACAAGAAGGAGGCTACAACCCCCTAGTTTCTTAGGATACAACTTGAGGGAATGGCGCAAAACCCCTTCCCTCCAAAGGGTTGCTCGACCTCCTGGTCTTGGATCATTCGAAATATTGAGTCAGAGCGACTCCTTGGGTCTTTGTGTCACCTAAAACCACTCTACACACACAAACAGGTCCTTTTCTTAAATGGCCATGGCTATGATCATGGGCCTATTCCTTCAGGACTCGGACTTCAGGGATATCCCGAACTCTTCCTTCAAATTTTTCTACAACACACTTTTATGAATCTCAGGCTTCCACCACGTGTCTCTTTGGGTTTTTCTAGACTTCCGTTTCTCGAATTCATTAATCCAGCGCCACACATTCCCCTTTCGATCCATGACTGAAATCAAATCATGATTTCAGACTTCGCGATTCTACTTTCGACAAGCCTCCAAACTTCCCAAATTTGAATTTTCGAACACCTTACGCTACCCTCCACATAGCACTCCCAGATATGGCATTCTAGAATCATTCATCTCCCTCTGAAATGAATCTCGTCCACTGATTTCAGTGAAGTCTTTGGGGATTTCTCTCCTCGAAGAATTTCCACCGCTCTCCTTCCTGATATTTACTTCTTCTACCTTCTCTCGTTCCTCTAAACACTCTCTTAGACAGTTAGTCAAAATTTTGATCTATACACACCTTGAAACATATTCTCTTCCACATTCGACTCCTTTGTGGATGATTTTACACTCTTTGCGACTGTTCTCCAACCACTTCTGTCTCTTGTGACTAAATTCACGCTACTCCTCCTGAGATTTCGAATCAATAAACTCTGTCACACACTCCGTGCGGACATCAATGCACTCCTTGCACACATACATGTTCTCGTTATCTCTTCTGATCTTTAGATTCAAAACATACTCGGTCACGCACTCCTTGTGAACACTATGCACACCTTTCACTCACTCAATGAAGAGAAACAATTGAAACATAACTACTCTTCACAGTGACTCATACATTCAACAATGCAAATGTTGTCATGGACACAAGAACAAGAAATAACAGAGAATTGAAATTAAATAGAAAGTCTATCATTCATTCAGACAACACATAACAACCCTCATTGGAAAAATATTCCTCTGTTATATTCATTCAATTGAAACTTACATACATTCATACAATATTTCTCTGTATCTCCCAACTCTTGGCTTACAATGGCGATCTATACATTAGATTCAACAACCTCCAACAACCTCTAATAGGAAATAATACAAAGCTTTATACAAAGGGACTCTCTTGAGTTCTTCCCTCCAGCTACTCTATTCTATCCTATCGGAAATAAAAGCGTTCAACTACTAAACATTTATTACAATAAATATTGAGTTAGACATATAAGAGTGCAAGCTCTAGATCTATAATACGATTAGTCTCATAAAAAAAAATACATTCCCCACTGATCTTACGCGATGGATCAACCTCTGATCATTAAATATATTCATAACTCAAAAATATTTGTCAGATATTTCATTATTACATCGGTCTTTGAATTTCAAAACATTTCAAAATACGCGCTAGTGCGCCTAGCTGTCTCCCACTTGTGTTTTGTTGGCGATGCTCCTGCATCATACTCCCTTGGATGAAAATTCATGGAATCCTGTCCATGAGCTCCTGCATCGATCTTCCATGCTTCTAGATATCCACTTCACCAACCCAACTGGCATCTTCTACTGGTCATCCTTTCCACTTCACCAAATATTCAAAATACGTTTTCCTTTTGGTCTTCTTACCAACTCGTTGATCTATGATATTTTTCATCTACAGATTCTTTGCTACAGGCATTTTCTTTCTCCAATGGATCTCTCCTCGATCTTTGAACCCTCTGGTTCTATCTTCCCTGTATGGGTACAGATCTAAAATGTTGAATATGAATGATATACCCACATCTTTTGACAGCTCTAACTCATAAGCATTCTCCGCAAATCTCCTCAGGATTTTACATGGCCCTATCTTTTTCAGCTTTATTTTATTGTATGTTCCCCTTGGGAATATTTCCTTCCTTAGATGTGCTAGGACTTGATCTCCAACTTCAAATTCGAGCTTTCTCCTATGTTGATCACCTTTGTGCTTGTATTAACTACTTCTCTTCTTCAACTACTCCTTGATCTGATTGTGAAGTTCATGCATCTCTGCAGCGAAGTCTTTGACTCCATCACTTCTAAACTCGCCCTACTTCATATCTCTCAACTCCGACACTCCTCTCGAATTCATTCCATAAACTATTTGAAATGGACTTTTTCCAGTGCTTCTATTCACTGAGTCATTATATGCAAACTCGGCTTGTGCTAGAATCTGATCCAACTGACTACTGTATTTAGTGACCAAACTCCTCAGCAAATATCCTAAGCTTCTATCCACCACTTCAGTTTTTCCATCCATTTGTGGATGATATGCAAAACTAAAATATATTTCTGTCCCCAACTTTTCCCCCAACCTACTCTAGAAATGACCAACAAATTTGGTATCCTTGTTTAAAACTATACTCCTAGGTAATAATGGAGTCTCACAACTTCTCTAAAAAACAAATTTACAACATGCATTGCATCACTGGTCTTATAGAATGGGATAAAGTGTTCCATCTTCCAAAATATGTCCACCACCAAAAATATGGAATCACTTCCTCTTTTGTGTCCTTGGCAATCCCAACACAATATCCATGCTTATTGCATCCCAAGGCCTCTCTAGAATAGGAAATCACTGATACAACCCAGTGTTTTTCTTCTTCCCCTTGGCATACTGACAAATATTACAATTGTTCACAAATCTCTTCACCTCTTCTCTCATACCTGGCCAAGAATATGAACCGTTTAATTAGGAAAATGTTTTTTCATGGCCAAAATGTCTGGCTATACCTCAACTATGATTTTCCTTCAATAAATTCTCCCTCATCGAGCATCTTGGTATGCACAACTGGCACCCTTTGAACAACAACCCATCCTAAATCAGATATTTGTTCCACTGGATTCTATCTCTGAGCACAGTATTTGCACATGCTTCATATGCCTCTCCAAAATCTGGATCACTATGGTACATTTACTTAAGGTGGTCAAACCCCAAGGTATTGACTTGAAATTCCTGTAGAATCAAAATCCTCCTACTCAATGCATCAACAACCTTGTTATCATTTCCAGAAATATGTTTGATGACAAAAGTGAAATTCTGCATAACCTCATCCATTTGGCATGTCTATGGTTTAACTTCTCCTGTCTGGTTATGAATTGCAAAGCTTGATTGTCGCTAAACAAAACAAACTCCTTTGGTATGAGATAATGCCTCCATTTATTCAAGGCTTGAATTATGGCATAGAACTCTTTGTCATATGTGGAGTATTTATTTTTAGCTCCATTCATCTTTTCGTTGAAATATGCAACATATATGTTTTCTTGACTTAAGACTGCTCCAATTGGAACTCTACTCGCGTCACATCTTACTTGAAATGTCTTTTCGAAATCCGGTAATACCAGAATCAGTTGTTTCGTTATTTTCTCCTTCAATATGTTGAATCTCCTCTCAGCCTCTTCTGTCCAATTGAAAGACTTGTGTCTTTTCTTCACTATATCCATCATTTGATCACTAATCCCATTAAATTTTTTGATGAACTTCTGATAGAAACTTGCTAATCCATGGAAGCTTATTACCTCAAAGATATTCTTTGGTGATGGCCATTCTCTGATCGCTCTCACCTTTTCAGGATCCATCTTCAATTCATTTGAAGAAATCACAAAACCCAAATATATGAGTTTTGTCTTCATGAAAGAGGAATTTTTTCATATTAATCAACAACTTCTCTTGCTGCAACCTCCTCATCACCAATGTCAAATGTCTCAAGTGATCCTCCTTAGTTTTTCTAAAGACTAGTATATCATCCAGATATACAATCACGAACTTACCAATGAAATCTTTTAACACTTCATTCCTCAGCCTCATAAAAGTACTCGGGGTGTTTGTTAAGCCAAATGGCATAACAAGCCATTCATATAACCCCTCATTTGTCTTGAATGTTGTTTTCCACTCATCACCTTCTCTCATCCTTATCTGGTGATATCCGCTTTTCTAATCTATTTTTGAAAAATAGTTAGCCCCACTCAGGCAATCCATCAAGTCATTCATCCTTGGTAATGGAAATTTGTATCTGATGGTGATCTTGTTTATGGCCCTTGAGCCCGTACACATCCTCCATCCTCCATACTTCTTTGGACTTAATACAGTTGGCACTGCACATGGACTCAAGATTTCCCTGACCAATCCTGTGTCTAATAGATCATGAACCTGTCTCTTCACCTCCTCATTTTCTTGAGGTGTCAACCTATACGCTGCTTTATTCGATAGGCTTTCTCCTGGTATCAAGTCAATGTGATGGTTGATACTTTTGATAGGTGGTAGTGAGTTTGGAAACTCATCCACTACAATGTCAACAAAAGTCTCTAACAGTTCCTGAACTTCCTCAAGTAAATATTCCATTGAAGTATTGGTAAGGATAACCCTCGGCTTCCTCACTATAGTGAACTGCATTTACTATTCCGTCTTTACTTCGTTCAAGATTTCCTTCCCACTCATGAGAACTATGCTCGCGCTAGCTTCATCCTTCATCTTCTTTTCTTCAATTGGTAGCAACATGTGTGTCCTACCATTCTTCTCTAAGGTGTAAGTATTCCTCCTCCCATCATGAATGACATTCCTGTCATACTGCCATGGTCTTCCCAACAAAACATGACATACATCCATGGGAATCACATCACATAGAATCTCATCTGTATATCCTCCTATTTTAAATTCAACCAGTCATTATTGAGTGACTATTACCTGATGATCGTTTTGCAACCATGAGACCTTATACGGTATCAGAAGTGCAGTCATCTCCAGCTCTAACTTTTCCACCATCTTTGTGGATACAAAGTTGTCAGTGCTCCCACTGTCAATTATCACCTTGAAAACCCTATCCTTCATTTTGCAAGTTTTCATGAACAAATTGTTCCTTTGTGCTGGTTTTTCGCTCTCTGGCTCTTATTTCAAAAGAACCTTCATCATCAAGGACTTCCCATCTTCTACACCTTCTGCCTCAACATCTCATTTATGCACTTCCAAAATGTGAGCTTCACCTCCCTTCTTCCTCTCGGGACAATCCCAAGACACGTGTCCTATTTTTCCATAGGAATAACATCTCACTTCTCCTCATCTGCCTCTTCCTCTTCCTCTGGAAAAATAACTTCTACCACCACTCTTCCTTCCTCGGGAACTTCCTCCTCTCTGGGAGTGACTATGTGGTTTCTTCGCCTCATCCTTGGGCTTCTGTGCTTTATCCTGGGAAACTCCTTTGCCTCTGTTCAAGCTTCAACCTATGTTTTGTTGACTCTGCTTCCTGGTCAACTTCTCTTCTTCCTTCAATGCAATTTGATACGCATCCTCTACTGTCCTAACTGTCACCATGCTGATTTCATCCTGGATATCATATCTCAGGACATTGATATATCTAGAAACTTTCTCTTCATCTCTCTCTCTTTGTCCAACTCTAATGTTCAACTTATAGAACTCCTCTGTGTACTTCTTCACAGTCAATCCTCTTTGTCTCAGGTTCTGCATCCTTCTGAATAGATTTATCTGGTAATCCTTGGGCATGAATTTTGCCTTTAACTTGGCTACCAATCAATCCCAAATTTTAATCTTTTTTTTTCCTTTGATCCTCCTGTCGGCCTATAGTTCATCCCACCACAGTGTTGCATGTCCTTTCAACCTAATGATAGCATGTCTTACCTTTTTCTCCTCTTCGACATTCTCATAGTCAAAATACTTGTCCATTTCTTGTATCCAATCAAGAAAATCTTCCATGTCTAAGTTTCCTTCATACATAGGGATGTCAATATTTTCTTTGGCTCCCAATTTGAAAACCACTTTTAGCAAGCGTTCTTCTGAAGTATCCTCAACTACAACTTCTTCGACCTCTACTTCTTCATTTTCTACCTCTCTAATGTCTCCAACATCAAATGCTCTCCTTTTTGTTGTTTCCATGGCATCTAGTGTCACACATAATTCTCTCATCTCCCTTTCCATAGCTTTGTTGCTAAGTTTCCTTCATACATAGGGATGTCAATATTTTTTTTGGCTCCCAATTTGACAACCACTTTTAGCAAGCGTTCTTCCAAAGTATCCTCAGCTACAGCTTCTTTGACCTCTACTTCTTCATTTTCCGCCTCTCTAATGTCTCCATAATCAAATGCTCTCCTTTTTATTGTTTCCATGGCATCTAGCCTCGCACATAATTCTCTCATCTCCCTTTCCATAGCTTTGTTGGCTACATGTGGCTCAACACGTCTTCTAGGAAGCATTTTTCCGACACTTCTAATACCTCTCGCTGATATCAGTTTAACTTTCTTACTACATAAGTCAATTATGTACTCACTCTAATACCACTTATGGCAAAGATCCCCTTCCCTCCAAAGGGTTGCTCAACCTCCTGGTCTTGGATCGTTCGAAACACTGAGTCAGAGCGACTCTCTGGATCTCTGTGGCACCCAAAACCACTCTACACACACACACACAGGTCCTTTTCTCAAATGACCACTGCTATGACCGTGGGCCTATTCCTTTGCGACTCGGGCTTCGGGGATATCCCAAACTCTTCCTTCAAATTTTACCGAAACACGCTTTTCCGAATCTTCGGCTTCCACCACATGTCTCTTCAGGTTTTTCCAGACTTTTGATTCTCAAATTCCTTAATCCACCGCCATGCATTCCCCTTGTGATCCACGACTGAAATCAAATTTCAATTTCAGAATTCACAATTCTACTTTTGGCAAGCCTCCAAACTTCTCGAACTCCGAAATGTCGAACACCTTACGATACCCTTAACGAATCGCTCCCATATCTGATGGTCTGGAATTGTTTGTCTCCCTCTGAAATGAATCTTTTCCACTGATTTCAGTGAAGGCTCCAAGTATTTCTCTCCTTGAATAATTTCCACCGCCTTCCCTCCTAAGATTTACTTCTTCTACCTTCTCTTGTTCCTATGAACACTCTCTTCGACACTTAGTCGAAATTTTGATATGTGCACACCTTGCAACAGATTCTCTTCCACAGTTGACCCCTTTGTGGATGATTTTACACTCCTTACAACTATTCTCCAACTGCTTCTTTCTCTTGTGACTGAAGTCACGCTACTTCTCCTGAGCTTTCGAATCTGAAAACTCTGTCACGCACTCCTGGCGAACGTCAATGCACTCCTTGCACACATACAAGTTCTCATTATCTCTTCTAAGATTTCGAGTCAAAACTGACTCGATCACACACTCCTTGTGGACACTATGCACACCTTGCACTACTTGGAGCCTCTTAGAAATGGAGTTAGAGAAAAAATGGCATACCTTGTTGAATTAAGTCTTATTCTAGAGAGAAAACTTGTAGAGCATGCACCACACAGAATATTTTTTGTATGGATATGAAAATGGTAAAAAGATGATCCGGATTATTTTGAGAATGACATGAATACAAAAATATAACCGAGATATAACAATGAAATACACAAAAATATGGAAGAGAGCACAAAAATACAGTGAAACCCAACTTCTATTGTTGAATAAGATAGAAAAACACCGTAGAACACAAAC
>ML826954.1:44174-62450 GCA_009831015.1 Picea engelmannii
GGAGTGGATAGTCTTATCAAGAAAAGATGGGGTGTTTTCAGAATCCCTTGGGAGGAAACCTACTTAGACCTCCACGTTTCGAGAAGAGGCTATGTGAGTGCAAAAGTGACTTTTGTGTGTGAGTGAAAAGTGTACCAAATTTTTAGTTATTTAGATGTCACCTTGCAGCATGTGGACGTCGCTTGGTCCTTTAAAAGAGTTTGATTACCTAATTAGCTAGATGTCATTGGTACAACCTTGCGGAATTTTAAAAGCCCTAGGAGACTAGCATGTGGAAATTGTGGTCCGTTACTATCCTTTAACTCCCTATGTGTGAGTTAATCTAGAAAAGCATGAAACTAGCCTAGATTGAACATGTGGGCATGTGTGGGCCCGTTACAAACCTTTAACTCTCCTAGTTTTTTGATCTAAGAAAGAAAAATTCCAAGCACTATCCTACTTTTGTGACATGTGGGCATGTATGGGCCCTTACAAATTTAAGATATGTTTGAAAAATGAAACTAAGAGGGGTCCCAAAAGGGCCTTTGTCCTCTCCTAAAAGTTTTGAAATTTTGTTTAAGGGAGATGAGATCGTTTTCGCAATCCTTTTCTGGTTCTCAAGATCGCTTGATGGCACAAGAGAAGAGCATACTCAAGATTGTTACTTGCAACTTCCAATCCCAAAATGTGAGTTTAGATGTGATTAGAATTGATGTTCAACTTAGATTTATAAATCAAAGCAAGCCATCCATGTGGCAAAAAGCAAATAAGGGAAATTGATTTTTATCCACCTAAGTGCTTACGTTTGTTTGACTATCCCCTTTATAAGTTGAGGGGTCTAAGTGGTGCAGTATTTAGAGCATGCATATCATCATTCTTAAGAAGGAAAAATGATGTTCCCCACATCCAAGAGCTTACAATGTGAAATTTAGATCAAATGTGCGCCACCCAGTGCATACACAGGCGCACAGAGCGCACAGGCGCTATCGAAATTGAAACAGAAAGCTCATGTGCGCAGAGGGAAAGTGTCGAATAGGTGCATGCACGCACGATGCGTGCCTTTGGGGTGGAAGAACCGTGCGCCTGTGACAAATGACCGAGAGGAAAAATCCGGATGGATTTCTCCCAATTCTCTTGTGAATTGACTGGTTAGCAAGTCGGCAGAGGCCGTTTTGTGAACCTGCAAGTTAATGAAATCAAAAGGAAAGAAAAATAATCCCAAATGAGGGAGGAATTGATACCAACTCCATAGTGTGGTCGCCAATCTGTTTGCACCCAATTCGTCACTTAATGAGCAAATAAAGGGTGCTTACATTCCCAGTTGGGTCTTGCTAGGCATGAAAACAATAAAGGAAAAGGTTAGAAAGAGAAACAACAAAACTATAAACAAAAAACAAACTGAAACAAACTAAAACTATGAGCATATAAAAAATAAATAAATAACAAAGACAACAAGACTCATATCACCAATATTTTGAGTTGGTCTATTGATGAAATCCAGAACACATTGAAGAAAGGGAACTGTGGTTCCTTCTTCCTCCAAAGGAAGGCTCTTGAGGCCCTCACAACTTGCTCTCCTTACAATGAAAAAGATGAGAATGATGGTGAAATAACTCCAAGCATATCCACTCAAGAGAGAGGTGGATAGCCCTATGAAATGGTGCCAAATGTGTTTTTGCCAAAGAGTGAGTCCTTAGCAATCTTAGCAGCATAACAATACATAGAATTCCTTGAGAAAATGATGGTTCTTCATGGGTTTTTATAGCATGGCATTGGGTGATTATGTAACCTCTTTGGAGTGTGAAAAGGGGCTCTTTAGGGCTCAATTAGGTCTTTGACCAGCCTACCATGCGGATTCAGCTCAGATTTGATGTCAAATCGGCTTGGGAGCTGATCCATTAGTGGTTGGGAGGCCGACCAATTTCAATAAATGCACCATTTAGCAGGTGCGCGGGTTTTTTGCCCAATAGTCGTGCATCGTGCGCGTATGCGCGCATTGTACATTGTTGTTCTGTGCATATGCGCACGCACCCAGGTTCTGTAAAGCGCCCTTCAATTTTTGGTTACTTTGTATAGTTTTTGACCGTTTTGCAATGCTGTGGAATTAATCCTATGCCATGAATGACTTCATTCCTGTTTTGACGATGCGGAGTTCTTGTCGCCATGTGTGGATGAAATTTCAGTGATAACACTTGTCTCTTTCTTCTAACTGTTCTTTTAGTGCTTCTTCAATTCTTTTATATTATTCTATTTGAACCTTCAATTCTTTGATGATCTATTCTAGTTCTTGAGTGTCTTCCTTCTTGTCTATTTCCGCTCGTAGCTTCTTGTTTTTCCTCTTTTCTCTTCTTATAACTTCTATGGTAGTCAAAAATTCTTCTCATTAGTCGACTTCTGCCTCTTCATATTCTTCTTCGGTGTTGCCTTTATCAGAGTCTTCTACTGCCATGAATGGAACTATTTCTGTCTCACTATCACTAAACTCATCTTCATCTGATGAGGAGATGTCTTCTTTGGTGCATAAGATTTTCTTGAAAAATTTATTTGTGGTTCCTTTTCCTTTATATGTTTGTTTTCTATTTGAGTAATATTCATCATTCCCCTTATTTTTGTTAAGAGTACATTTGTTATAAAAATGACCAATACCATCACAATTAAAACAAGTTAGTTGAAGCTTACCTTTATATATGTCATTGGCTCCCATGTTCAATCTCTTGACAAAATTATCCATTTCTTCATCATCTTCCGAGATGTCACTGTTGTTGCTATGTTATTTTTCTTCTTTTTTTCCCTTTTTCTTTGACCTTTTGGAGGCTTTGAAATTTGCTTATTTTATATCTGGATTTTCCTGTTCAGTTATCATTTCATATGCTGTGAATATTCCATGTAGTTCGTCCATGCTTATTGAATCTAGATCTGCTCTTTCTTCTAGTGCTGATATCTTAGGATCAAATCTCATCATAAGAGATTTTAGTACCTTTTGAACAATTACAGATTATTTAATTTCTTCTCCCAATCCTATGATTGCATTTACTGTTTCATAGACTTGTAAGAAGTAAGTTGTAATATTCTCATGTTCCTTCATCTTTACTTGTTCGAATTGACCTCTGTAAGTTTGAATCTTTGTTTCTTTGACTTTTGAATCTCCTTCATAAATATTTTGAAGTTTGTACCAAATATTTTTAGCAGATTTACAATCCATAACTTTGGTTTATATCGATTCACCAAGACCATTTAGAAGTGAATTTGTGGATTTGGAATTATTTTGACCGAGTTTTACTGATCTTTCATTTGTTGGTGGAATTGTTGGTTCTTTGTATCCATATACTATAGATTGCCAAATTTCAAATCCATGTGCCTGTATATATGTTTTCATCCTTCTACTCCATAATGCATACTTTTGTCCATCAAACTGTGGTATTCCATGTTTATACATGTTTTTTCTCTCTATGATCTACCTTTCAGTGGTTAAATTGTTTCTTGAAGGAACCAGCTCTAATACCAATTGTTGGATAACTAAGACGGGGGTGAATCATTAATAGAGCAATAATACTTTTTAACCACAAAATGAAAGTGTTATATCAATGTTGAATTAACATCCAATAGTTGCAAAGTAAATAAACAATGAACAAATGAGACATCATACACATACATAGTACACAAGTGTTTTTACGTGGAAACCCAAAGCAGGAGAAAACCGCTGAATGTTTTTTCTTATATGTCTTTAAGAATTACATTCATTGGAAGCACCAACTTCCTTTTTTATCCAGCTGCAACTGGAAGGAGGATCCAACCCCCTAGTTTCTTAGGCTACAACCTAAAGGAAGCTCCAACTCCCCAATTCTCTAGGTACAACCAGAAGGAGGCTAAAACCCCCTAGTTTCTCAAGCTACAACCTATGGGAAGCTCCAACTCCCCAATTCTCTGGATACAACCAAAAGGAGGCTACAACCCTCTATGTTATCCAGATACAACCGGAAGGTGGCTACAACCACATGTCCTTGCCTCGTTCAACTGCCCTGACATAGAAGTAGAATGATGGAACCACTATCACACTATCACTGTGAGATATAATACTGTAAACCTGTACCAATCAACCTGTAATCAACCTGTAATGACCTGTACCAATAACTTGTGCCAACATATACCATACATAAACCTATACCTCAACTTGTACCATAAACAAATGCATCAACCATGCACCAAACCTATAAAAATAACATGTCACAATAATCTATCCAAACAACATGTAATCAACCTTTACCATAAACAAGTGCATCAACCATGAACCAACCTGTAACTCAACATGTACCATCAATTGTATCAACCATGCACAAAATATGTACCAATCATGCATCAAATACAAATAAACTATGGCTCATCAAGATGTATGTTTCAGGATTAATCCGTAAGTGTGGACACAAACCGATCTCCCTAGATCCACCTGGATCTAGAACAAAACAGGACAGAATAATACACTTTCCCTAGATCTAGCCTATTGAATGAACTAAGAGATAAGGATTATGGACATACCTTATGAACGCTTTCCTTAGGTCTCTGTTGTTCCAAGCTTTGCTCCAATGCTCTTGCGCCGTTCAAATCACAACAATACAAACCAATCAAAGTAAAGGCAGATTAATATATTCAATAGCTAGTCTATACATATGATCAAGGAGTTATGTAATAAAGTGACATCATCTTTATGGGAAAGGGACATATTACTATATTGAATTAATTGAAAGTGAAACTTACAACCTGAGCCTTGATGTTTTAGATCTCCTTTCGATGGCTCCTAACTCTGACACACACACTTGCTCATGCATGAAGAAAATCAACCACTTTTGATGACCTTGTTGTTGTCTCTAGCTGATGTAGCATCAGTCCTTCATACAGGCTTTCAATGATTCTCCAATCAATCTCTTGCTAGCTTGCTTCTAACCTTTTCCATAAGCATTCCCCTCAATATATAGGAGAAAATAGATTAGTTACTTGGATAGGAATGATCCCAAGATATCTGGAATGCCAACACCTGAAAAACCATTTGAAGCCAACTCATGCTTCTAGAAGATTCCCTTCTAGAAGATTCGATATTTTATCCGTTTTCCCTCCTTTAGATGATGTTCTCACCCTGACAGTTAGGTACAATGTGAACCCTTTTCACTCTAGCTTAATGCAGCCTGCAAGAATCAGGAATTCTCGCAGGCAGATATATAGGTAGCCTGCGAATATCCCTTAAAAGCATGATTTCTGGAAGAAGGCAAATGTAACTTTTCTCAGGAAAGTGTTCTTAGTGAAGAGCTTGATTTTCCATTATCATAACATCATCATGATGACCAAAATTGTGGATAACAGAATGCCCCCCAATGTCTGAGAGTGGAATCAGTGACAGTCGATAGACTTTGTAAGCTGCATGTGTGTGTCAAGAACCAAGAGCGCATCTAATCGGAAACCTGCAAACATCCAAGCATTGGTAGAATATCATATGTATCCCTTCTGAGGTAGGCATTCCCATGCTCATATCATAGATTGATGACATCATAAACAAAGGTCATGGCCACCAATCATACACTATGGATCCATGCCATCACAATATAGCATAGCCACCTGAATACACTGTGGATCCATGCGACAAATTTTTAACCAAGACGACATAGCCACGAAACATACACAGTGGATCTATGTGTCGCAAATCATACATACTCCATCGCAACCTAGATCACTTAAGACAATATCCAGGGTCTTCAATCTTATCACCCAAAGTACGAATCTAACCATGTGATTACATGTGTTGAAGTCGAACATGGTAGAAACCACTTAATTACCGATCATTGATGTAACCGTTAACAAGTGTGAGGGAAATCACCATTGATGTCAATGACTCCCAAGGTACTAAAGTACAATCCATTGACTGTGAATAAATGAGTTGATGTCAAACACCCGATGGAATATTTCGATCAGGGGTCAATGATGTAAACCCACTGTCGAAAGTGAGGAAACTTTCCATTGAGGCATGCAAGCTCCAAGGTATAGAATAATTTCTAAGTCTTAATTCCAGATAATGTGTTGAAGTCGACGGAACAAGACTTGTCATAGGAGGGCCTTGATGTATCCCCCATTAATGACATGAAATGAGTAACAGAGTTTGAAAGTGAAATAGAGAATGTAGCAATTGGACTTTGGACACAGGGAAGGCCGACACAAAGAGAATGGATAACTGTAGATGGCCAACTCAAATAGAGGTTTCAGACAGACTTCTCTTGAACATATGAACGACACGACCAATGATTTGGCAGCATTGACTCAAAGATGACACATGGAAAGGCCTTGATATCAAATCGAATGAGAGACAAATGGATTACCCAAACCAACTTCGAATGATGAATAGGGGGTGTCATGTTCAAGAGCGACACTTACTGCCAATTAATACAAAGACGAAACATATCCCTTTCCCAAATTTTCCCCCACCATTTCTGGCAAGTACCTCTTTATTTTTACGCAATCTTGAAGAGGATCACATATGCTTGTTGATATAAGCTCATCCTTCAGACGAGTCCCTTGGAGTATTTTTAATGAACCCTAGGAAGGAGTGGTTCGGTCCCATTACGGGTCTGTCAATGTTTGTTTAACGAGTCCAGAGATAGTAAACTCGGAGGTTTTTCAAGATTATAGATTTTGGAAAAACACTTAAAAGAGAACTCTCTCAGTTCCTTTTTCGTACAATAGTCCAACGAGACCGAAAAAGGGTTAAACTATCACTCAAAGGACGCATACTTCAAATACTTTATCGAGCGTGAAAATAGCAAGGTCGCTCGGTAATCTTTTCCTATTTAGAGAGTTTGAAAAGAGCTTTAAGATAACTCCAGGGGGGTTCCTTTTTCGTATAACCACAATGAGCCCAGGAAAAAGATAAAATGACGCTCGATCACGTTCTTATGTTTTTCACAAGCGCAAGAACGGACAAAAGGTGCTCGAGGTTTTATGTCAAAACCATAGAAAACAATCAAAATCACACCACACCGTAAAAGTTTTGTCCATAATCATCCATATTTTTTATTTTTTTTACCTGCAAGTCATTTCACTCATTTCCATATTAGTAATTAGAGCTAAATAGTGAATAAACATAAAAAAAACCATTTTTTACATAGTAAAAAGTAATTAAAATGAATCCATAAAATGTTTTACCATATCATTTTACCCTTTTACCATTTGAGTTCAAAAACCTCCATTTTACCTTCTGCCTTCAGTGTTGATTTCCGGGAGCTACGGGCGATCATTCCACGAGCCGTTAGAAGCATTTTGGTAAGCTCTCTATTCTTTATCTTTTCATGGTTCAAACTTATGATTTCATTGGTTAAAAATCAAGTTTTAACTTAATTTTTTAAACCCTATGCGTGTAGAGGAATTCTCACAGGTGGCCCATACGGGACCTGCGAGAATGCCTCATTCTTGCAGGTGGGCCTAAGGCAGCCTGCGAGAAGTTCGCACTGCGTGTAATAGGTCACCTGCGAACAGCGCAGAGTTAAAAAAATTATGCAACATTTAGCCAAAAGAAAGATTTTTTCCATGTTTAAGATCATTAACCATCTTCATATGTTTCCCATGCAGGTTAATAGCCATCATCATGGTTCTCGAATGGCGAGAACGAGAACACGAGGAGGATAATACAAACGCCAAAAATCACCCTCCCACCATAGCTACACTAACAGACTGTGGTCTCTTAAAATATTTTCGTATCCTGGGCATGACGGCCCAAGTTCGCTTACTGGAGTACTTAGTTCGAATGTGGGATCCGGACCGGCAAGTGTTCAATGTCGGAGCTCACACCTTAACTATCGACATTGAGGACATATATTTCTTGACTGGGTTATCTAGGCGAGGGTCCTATGTCAGTTTGACCGGCAGCAGAAGGGGCGGTTTGACCATGAGTGAATATTGCAACCAGTACTGCGTACCTGAGGCTGAGAGAAAGAAAGGGAAAGTGGCAATCTAGGGAGTAACTGATATAACTCTCTGCACTATTCTCTTTACCATTGCTTGGATAGCTGGAAGTGTCGCTCCACATATGGCTTTGCAGATCTATTTCCAGTACGCCATCGAGTGTACTGAGCCCCAGGTATTTAACTGGGTTGATGCAGTTTTACGCAATATCAAGAAACAGTTGACTAAGTACAGGCGTGGGGATATAAAATAGTTTGGTTATGGACATTTGTTGGTGTCCTTCTTCTGTGATAGGGTCCCTATGTTTAGAATTTAGGCTGAGTGGCACTTTCTGGGTCCCAAGGATCCAAGGATGTTACGATGGTGTCAACTCATGGCCTGGCATGTGGCAGGGCCTATCGTCAAGTATGATGATATCTTCTTCGACTGGCTTCAAAACCAGATGTTGATGGTAGACGACTATGCATATGCTGGCTTGGATTTCCGCGGCGATCCTGACCTTTCCCTACCTGAGGATGCACAGTGGGGAGACCTCGATAAGAAGTACACCAATTTTGATCTTTTAAATGTTTTTGTATTTTTAACATATTTAAATGTTTTTTGTTTTATAGATTTACCCTAAGACTAACATCAAATACTTGTTGATAACACAAACATTGGACCATATCGACCTGCTGGCATTTCTCCTATCCAGCAACGAGGAGAGGCAGCAGTAGCAGTTCCACAGTACGCTGAGGATTACCTGACGGTGGAGCAGAATTTAGAGGGCCTTGTGGCAGACGTTCCAGATATGGCTCTAGAAGAGATTCCACAACGCAATCAGTGTCACACTGTGGGAGTCTCTGCATCTATGGGTCGACTGCTCCGTAGAGTTTCTAGGACATTAGTGTGTTATCGTGAACGTCATCCATGACGTCCTTATGTAGAAGCCATGAGCTTCAATTTTTGATATTTTGGTCTTCGGACAAACATTTTGTAAAACAAACTCTTTTGATCGTTATATATATACACGACTTCTACTGATTTACTTTACATTGTGTACATTTTAATGTGTTTGATTTATATATTGTTCAAATGCCTGTCCAATACATAATTAGCTAAAGCATCTGTTAATGTATTAAGACGTCTAGGAATATGTTGATATTCAATGTGATCAAAGTATCGTTCCAAGAGGCGAATCTGCAAATATACCCTTAATAAAGTAGGACTTCGAATAGAATATACATTACTGAGCTGTAGTACTACAAGCTGCGAGTCAAGTCGTACAACCAACTAACGAATTCCAAGAGAGATAACATCAACCAATAATTCAACAATGGCGCTATACTCTGCGATGTTGTTGGTTGCTCTACCAAGACATATACCTCATAGAGATATGAGTTCATTTGTCAGGGCATAGATTGCCCATGCAGTGGAAGCTAGGTTCCGAGTACTACGGCTACCTCCATCAGCGAAACCAATATAAGGTAGCGAATACTCCGAAATCTGGCAATCAAACACAACGTCACGTAAGGGCAGAGACCATATAACGTCGAAAGAAAAACTAAAGTAACACACTCACGCAGTATCATACATAAAATACAAGTACTCATGCACAAATAACTTATGCATAATACTTCTTTAAGTACAACCCATTCCTGGGTTCACTCAAAGGTACACCATCATAATCAACTAGCTCATACGCTCCTTTTTACAAAACTTTGTTGACAATGTAGGGACCACGCCACATAGGTTCAAATTTCTCGGCTCCTAGGACATCTTTATCCTGTCCATACAGAAGAACAAGATCACCTTCAGATAAAACATGAAGCTTGACATGCTTGTCATATTGTGCCTTAACGCGTTTCTTTTTGGCTTCTATTACTAAAGTGGCATCACGTCGGGTCTCATCTAATCGCATCAAATACAGCAGATGTTCCTCTTTTGCAGAAGTATTGGGTAAGAGCTCTATAGCTAGCTTTAAAGAAGGTATTTCACATTCTATCGGCAGAATGGCTTCCATGCCATAAACTAATCGAAAGGGTGTAAATCCTGTAGCAGATTTAACAGATGTCCAATATGCCCACAATGCCGAAAACAACATCGTGTGCCAGCTGGTTTTATGTATTCCTATCATCCGTCGAATCATAGTTATGAGAACCTTATTGATTGCTTCAACCTGGCCATTAGCTTGCAGATAATAGGGTGTTGAGCTATCATGACGAAGGCCCAACTTCTCTGTAAGTTTTGACATCATATAATTCCTAAAATGACTACCGTGATCGGTAATGATAGCCTGAGGGACACCAAAATGAGTGACAACATGGTTGAAAAGAAATAACGCCGCAGTCTTCCTAGTATTATCGAATGTTGGCATTGCCTCGGCCCACTTTGTAAAATAATCAACAGCTACAATAATATAACCATGCCCCCCGGCCGAGTGAGGGTGACATGTCATGAAATCAATGCCCCATTTAGAGAAAGGACCTACTGAGACTACAGGATGAAGGGGAGCAGGATGCGATCGAATCTTCTGCTGATAGGTCTGGCAGGCATGACACTTTTGAACAATAGTAATGCATTCATTGAACAAAGAAGGCCAAAAGTATCCTGCACGTAAGATCTTCTGGGCAGTAGCATACCCAGACATATGACTGCCACATGCTCCTGAATGGCAGTCATTCAAAGGTTTCTCGGCTTTGTCAAAAGTCAAACAACGCCGAAAGACAGAGTCAATGCCTCAACGGTAAAGAGTATCGCCGAGGATAATGTATTGGCGAGCCTGATAACGTATACAACGTCGATCATTACTGGACAAAGAAGGCCGAAAAGTTTGAGTTTGGAGATATATAATGATATCTCCGTACCAAATATCATCAGTACTGATAAGGAAAAGTGACTCGTCAGGTAACGAATCGACTGCTACATTTTTCGTGGCAGAGTGGGGAAAATCACAAATTAACTCAGTGAAAACTAAGGATTTCTTCGACGTGGCGCGATCGAATTCCAAGTCGAACTCCTAGAGAATGACAATCCACTTGGAGTATTTTCCCCCCAGCAATTGACGTGTCAATATATGTTGCATGGGGTTACAATGTGAAATCACTGTAGTTTTTCTGGAGAGAATATAATGACGAAAACGTTGAACTGCTTGAACCGCGGCCAAAGCCAGTTTCTCAACATGTTGGTACTTGACTTCCGTTGATGATAGACTTCTACTCAGGTAATAAATAACATGTTCATCGTGGTTATCATCCTCTTGAACGAGGACCATGCCGATAGTATACTCAGAAACAACCAGATAAAGAAAGTAATCTCGACTATAATCAGGAGGGAAAAGAAGAGGAGCTTTTGTGAGGGACAACTTTAAAGCTTCGAAAGCGTTGTTGGCAACTTTATCCCAAAAAAACTCTGAACCTTTCTTTAAAAGACGGGTGAAACCTCGGGTAATCTCGACGTAATTCGGGATGAAATGATGAAGAAAGTTTTCTTTCCCCTGCAAACTTTGTAACTGGCGCAGTGAAGAAGGATGAGGGAGATTAAGAATCACCTCAACCTTAATAGGATCTACCCGAGTCCCTTGATGTGAAACAATGAAACCGAGGAGACGGCCGGACTCTACGCAGAAGATGCATTTATGAGGGTTTAGATGAATGCGATAGAACCAACAACGGACAAAAATTGCTCGGAGATGATTAGGGTGATCGACTCAGTGTAAAGAATGAGCTGACAAATCGTCCAAGTAAGGCTGAACGATATGCTTTATATCGTGAAACACATAAGACATAGCACGTTGAAATGTGGCACCTGCGTTCTTAAGATCGAAGGGAAGTTTTCTGTAGGTGAAAGTACCCCAAGGACAAATAAAAGCAGTTTTATGTTGGTCCTCAGGAGCGATGTTAATCTGATTATAGCCGAAAAATCCATCCATGAGGGAAAATATTTCACTACCGGCACAGTCATCGACGATCTGATCGACAAAAGGGGTCGGAAAGTTGTCCTTCCGACAGGCTTTATTAATATCCCGATAATCGATGCAAACATGTATACTACCACCTTTCTTATCAATCGGTACAGGGTTGGAAACCCATTCCATCAAAGCCATGGGATAAATAAAACTAGCTTAAGAAGTTTTTCAACTTTGAGTTTAATGGTTGTCACTTTACGTGGATGGATAGGACAGAGGCGCTGCCATACTGGTTTAGCTCCAGGGTATGTTTTTTTCTCATGCCCAACAATAGACGGGTCGATACCTAGAATCTCTTCATAACTCCAGGCAAAGATATCACGAAATTCTTTAAACAGGGAAGTATAGGTGACAATTTCCTCTGGAGAACATGAAGCTCCAATGTGAACATTTTCAACTATCCCAGGTTTAACTGAAATATCAATGGGTATCATGGGAGAAATATTACTGAGGTTCCCTTCCGCAAACACATCACGTGTAGATCCGGTAACGGTCGTTATGACAACAACGGTCGACGAAGTTGAGATCCGCTGGTAATTCTCAAGAGTGTGTTGTTCCAGAAACAGTATGGAACGATGATGCCCATCGTCCCAAGGTGTATCGGCCATGACGGACATGATCATCTCGTCAGTGGGAAATATAACATGGAAAGGATCAGGAGACAACTCCTCCGGAGAGGGTGTAGAAGGTGTTGCCGATTGAATCGCATGATAAGCAGACTCAACCGGGCTTAACGACATGACGTCGTCGAAACGAGAATGATCTCCTAGATCAGGGACTATCCAAGGGTCAAAAGACACCGGAAGCTCATGAGGCACAGCGGAGATCATATTAATATAGGCAACTGATGGGCGTAGAATATCGGGTGGTGGTGGTATGGGAAAAGTACCCATTAACGAAGAATCTTTTAAAAGACTAACTCCAACATTCTCATAACCCGGTGGGGTTTTAGCTATAAACGTCACATTGCCAGTATGAGTATCGAAATTAAAGAAGGCAAGTTGATCAACTGTAACAACTTTTCCCTGGTGAGGAAATCGTAGGACACAAAAAAGTGTGGACACAACAACGTGCATGGAATCTACCCAGCTACGACCAAGAAGAAGATTATAATCTAAGGGAGCATCGAAAACTTCCACTTCAACTTGGATGATCTTACCTTCTAGAGTGACAGGCAACGAGGAAAGAACACCATAAGGCTTAAAACCAGAGCCATTAAAGGCTTTCAGAGTATTTTGTGATTTCGTTAACGGAGGAGAGCCAATGGCTTTCCAACAAGTAAGAGACATTACACACATAGAGGCCCCCTCATCAACAACTGTCCGGCAAATATTCTTGTCGACGACAATAACTTGTATCTGAAAAGCAAGCTGAGGGGGTAACCTTGGAACATGTTCGTTCAAGTCAAAGACTATCAAATTCGAATCTGTAGGATCAATTCCACCTATAGCTTTCAACAGAGCCCTTCGTTGCACAGGACAAGACTGAAGGACTTCAAGGGCAGACATCGCTGAAGGTGCTTGGGCCAGATATTCCACAATACTGTAGTTCTGGGCTGCACAAGCATGAGGATTGAAAGCCGACTTGCGAACAACACCTTTAGGGGGTCGTAGGATTGTATCAAGACTCAGTCGTTCGATATGAAGAGGACCGTTCGTAGGTGGATTCGGTGGAGAGGCTTGTACCAGATCAGGAGGTAAATCATCAACCTTCTCCTTAGAAGGAGTATAGTCTTTAGCTCTAGTAGCGATTGCAATGTCATTCTTCTTAGAATCATCGGTGCACATCAAGACATATGATGTCGTAGAAGTAGATGGTTGGTCGTGTATGACCAATGAGGCCTGTTACTGAGATGGGAAGGGTTAGGACAAGATAGCCAGTGTAGGTGGTTTTGGTGTTCCTTGAAAAAACTTGTTGACTTCGGCCCGTCTAGGACAATCCTTCGTATAGTGATTGTCACCGCAGATAAGGCAAGGGTACCATGGTTTGCGCTTATCCTACTCTTCAACAGGAGTATTTGTAGTTTTTTTCGGTTGGGTTATTATTCTTACCCCCCTTATTCTTGCCCCTCCCTTTCTTTGATTTATTTTTACTAGTCGGTGTAGATTGAACAGCGTTCACTTCAGAGGTTTTACCGGTGGGAGGAGCAGGAGACAGGGCATTTTGAACATTAGAAGATGTGGATTTAGGGGTTGTAGTTGAAATGGAATGTGAGTGGGTATGAGTAGTACCAATCACACCATCAACCGCATGCGAGGCAGCTGGAGCAGTTGAAGTGCTAGAAGTACCAGGACGAGGTAGTTCAGGTAGTAAATCGTAGAGTGTTCCCGTTTGCGAATAAATGAGATCAAGATACTGAGCGTGACTTATAGCCTGCTCTTCTGTAACCACACCACCCATAACAATGTCTTTACCAATTTTGTTCACAAAAGATTTCGTGAACCATTCGGCCAGTAACTGATCGGGGAGTTCAAGTTTGATGAGACGTCGTCTTCGTCTCCACTCATGTATATGATCTGAGATGTGAGTACCTTTCGTTTGTTTGAAATAAGTCGAGATCTTAGTCCCAGTATCGTAATGGATCGTTAACTGGTAATGTGTGAGAAAATCCATAGCTAAAGTGTTGAAATCAGAAAAGAAACCTCACGACAATTCAATATACCACTTCGCAGCCGAACCGGTAAGGGTTCATTGAAAAAGACGTAGATGAATGGAGTCATCCATCAACGAATTGGATGAACACCATAAATGAAAATTCATGACATGATTATTTGGGTCCTCTCCCAGCTTTCCATCGAATTTTGGAAAATACGATGGGACCTTAGTAGGAATAGCAGGCCATTGGGGAGAGTGACGAATAGGATCATTTAAGATCCTAGACAAATCTGGAAAATCCAAGGTAGAAAGAAAAGGCAACTGTCAATTTACTTGCGGGTACTGATGGCTTTGGGGTGGAAGCCCCATCAGCAAACCAGTAGGAGCGTAAGCAGACTGTCCGTAGAGGGAAGCCCCTGGCTGATTCGGTGGTGGGCGGATAGGATAGTAACCCCAAGGATTGTAACCTTGAGTTTGAGCAGGGAACTGAGGTTGAGTGGTCTGACCCGAACCCAAAATAGGATTAGCTACCCCAGGATAAGGTTGTCCAACGGTAGGGACAACTTGTTTCCCCCCAACATTTTGAGGAAAGTTTTGTAGAAGTTGATTCCAATACTGGGCCAATTCAGGAGGTATATTTTGTCCAAAAGGTGAGGTTGGTCCCCCTACTGAAGGTATAGTTCCACCCAGAAGTTGTGTGCCAACCATAGGTTGCGTAGTAACTGTGTTGTTTCCGGAAAAAGGAAAAGGAACTGTACCACCCTGTCCACCAACAAGAATCTGCGTGTTGGGTGCAATAGTCGGAATAGTGCCACTAGGATTAGCATTACCAGAAGGAAAAAGTGGGAGTGTCGGAATAAAACGAGGAACCTCATACCCAGGAAAAGGAGGACCACCCAGAGAATCGGCTGGGGTTTGCATAGGTGTTGGATTAGGAGGATTCAACAGAGCATTCAATGCATGGTAACCGAGTGGTAATGTCGGGATAACATCAGCTATTCGCTGGGTATTGATAGGAGGAAGAGTATTGGTAGTAATTCTGGTTTGGACACTCGTAGTATTCACAAGATGGGCCGTCTCGGGAGGGAGAACGAAACGATAAGTGGTAGTCTCGGGTGTAGTCTCTGTCTCAGGAGACACAGGAGGGTTGATTTCGTAAACAGGGGGTGACTCTGTACCGAAAAGAACTCACCGAAAATTACCAGACCAAAAAGGATCTTGGCCTACTACACCGTGAGAAGGCCCAACAGTTGATTTAGAAAATGTAACAATGGTTTCTTCAGAAGGATTTAATCGTCCAAAAGGTCGTTCACCACAACGAATGCAATAGTCCTCTATAGTATTGGTAACTTGAAAATATTCTAGAGAGTCAGTTCGTTTGACTTGTGGAAGTGGTGTGGTGACAACTGGGACGTCACTGGTTTCCCCGTGTGGTGAAGTAACCACAGGGACTTCAGTCTGATGGGGTGAACCCTCAGGTGTACCAGTAGGTTAAGGATCGTCTAGATGCTCTGGAGATAATCCTTGCATTCTATGAGAACGCCATGGGGGAGCAATTGTAAACAAGTGACAAGTTCCGCGAGAAAAATCCTAGGGTCAACTTCGAGAAATAAACAACACTCACTAGTAAACAAAATCTAGGAAGCAATTACCAAGCAAACAATACCTTCTAATTTCGAAGCCACTAGTTGGTGACGAAATCCAACATCGCAACAACGAGACGAGAAGGGGCGGGGCTAAGGTGGAAAAGTTACATTGACGACCTGCTTAACAGACTTACACCTTGGTGCAAGCTCCCACACATAATCGTGGGTATACCCTCCAAGGAGCCTGAGTGAGTTTGATCAATGTCAATTCCAGGTACCGTGAAGACTTTCCCCTCCACAGTCACCTTGGGTAAGAACCTAGAGATATAAGCCACTAAGGTCACCACAAACAACAGTACAGCCTGGGGGAACAGTCGTCAATCCAATCCACATGCAAGGGCAGGGTATCTAGCCTGAAACCAACTCAAAGGCTTCCACTCATAATTGTGGGTATACCTCGGAGTGAACCCCGTAATATGTGCAATCTCTACACCGATGTCAACAAAGCAGGGTTAGTAACTCTTCCAACACCAATGTGACCTAGTGCTTAACCCTTGTGTTAGAAGGGCGTGCTTAACCCTTGTGTTAGAAGGGTGTCCCAGGACAATATGTTGCCAATGGAATTTAACACTCCCTAACTCAAGATGCTATTGTGTGTTTTTGAGATTTTGGAGAGTGTGTCTCTCTTCCTACTCCAAAGCACTAGCCTAGCTAATATGTTGGTGTAAAGAGCCCTATAAAAAGTTACTAGATCAATTTTAAGATTACGCAATGTTTTTAAGAGTTGTTGATTAATCAAAGGTAACGGAAGTGAAACTCATGATGTGTGACTCTGACCCAAATAATGCAAGGATGATAATGAAATATGATTCTTTTCATTCCATGAATCCTAGTTATGGGAGAGAGAGAAAAATTTCCAAATAAACTCAAATACTGCAATGCAATGCACAATTTTCCGTTCAGATGTCAAAGAAAACAATCATTTATCAATGAACAATCTCTAAATGTCTTTTTCAAATACTTCAATAAACTCTAAAATTTGATTTTGCAATGTTTTCAAAATGACGAAAACAAAATCTTGAAAGAAAACGTATTGTTCACTTTCCAAGAAGAACTCTGATTAATGAGAAAAGAAAATCAAATCATACAGAATCAAACAACAACCCAACCAATTCTTTCAATGAAAGTAAAAACAAAAAGCAAACCAATGAGTCTTCCCAATGCAAATGAAAAATGTTCTTTTGAACCGTCAAGCAAATGAGAAAACACCAAGCACTTGACTCTCTACCAATCACTGGTTCTCATCCAATCAGACACACTCAACTCCAGAAGTCAGAGAGAAAGAAAATGCCAAACAGAGCCAAGAAAAGAAAGTCAAGCTATCAAGGGCAAGAAAGACCTAGAAACCCTAAATCTGTTCAAGAAAGCAAACTACAGCAAAAGATGTATAAATCAATGATCCAATAAGCCAAAAAGACACAATTCAACTGTTCTGAGCAATTGAAAAAGTCAAAACTCGATTTCAAAATTTTCAAAAATCTTGCTCGCAGGCAAGCAGTGTTACACAGTGCGAGAAGATAGGATTCTTGCAGGCCACCTTGAAGCAAGGTGCGAGGTGTTCGCACTGGAATCTATATGTAGAGTGTGAACTTGACTGGTTCTTGCAGACTATCAATGAACACAGTGTGAGAACTCCTGAAGATAATAAAATTTTTGAAAATGCAAGCAAAATTCCAACTGGCTTATAGACCCAGAAGGTCTCTCAGGATATCTTGAGGACTCAGAAATTGACAAAACAGGAGAATAATAGAAATAGAGCAAAGGGCCACAGAAAATTCAAAAAACCATAAAGACAAAGGGATGATCCCTAGTGGAGTCACCAATTTTGTTTCAGTATTAATCCGTAAGTGCGGACACAAACCGATCTCCCTAGATCCACCTGGATCTAGAACAAAACAGGACATAATAATACACTTTCCCTAGATCTAGCCTATTGAATGAACTAAGAGATAAGGATTATGGACATACCTTATGAATGCTTTCCTTAGGTCTCTGTTGTTCTAAGATTTTCTCCAATGCTCTTGTGCCCTTCAAATCACAACAGTACAAACCAATCGAAGTAAAGGCAGATTAATATATTCAATAGCTAGTCTATACATATGATCAAGGAGTTATGTAATAAAGTGACATCATCTTTATGGGAAAGGGACATATTACTGTATTGAATTAATT
>ML826955.1:0-15009 GCA_009831015.1 Picea engelmannii
GAGGACAAGGCTCTTTTTCAAAGGGGAGGGCATATTAGGGACCTAACCTCCCTAACCCCTCACATAGATAGAATAATATATTTCCATGTAATAAAGGCCAACATTAGTTAATAAGGCCTATTTAATAAATTGGAATAAGTCAATGTAAGAAGACCTAATAGAAGCTTACACTTCTAGAAGTATCTTCCTCTAGAATGATCTTTAGAAGACATAATTAGTATAAATAAGAGTAGGAGTCATGAGAAGTTATGTCTTGAGAATTATTTTAATAGAGTGTTGCTCTGCTAGAGGTTTCCCCCTTGAAGAGGAAAATGAACATTGTTTCCTATCAATAAAGGTATTATTTTGGTTCTGTGGTTTCATCTATTGTGTTGTTCTGTTGTTATTCTCTGCAATATTTATGTTTTCTGCTATTATAATAGATATGGTACCTTACAGATGAAATAAAAATGAGCCTAGAAAATGTAATATGTAATCCCACTCAATTATATTAATAAAATACAACACTTATGAAGACCGAGTCAGATGAAAGAGTATGGGGGGCTAGGAATCCATGAGAGGGAAAGGGGGCTAAGGGATTAAAGAAGAGGGGTTAAGTCAAAGGGAATTAAGCCAAGGAATAAAATAATATTATTCCTAAGTCTAAAGTCATGTGATATATTTTATCATAAGTTCCTAAAGGTTGGGAACGAATTACCAAGTGGAGTCAAAGACAAACCTTGGGGGTGACAAGTGTCAAGTTAAGATCATGAAAATATATTGTTAGGAATTAATGTAATTCCATCATTCATTACATCATTCACTCATTCATTTCCATCATCCTTACATGGGATGGAGAGCATGAGTGGAAGATGATTGTTACCCAATAAATCCTTGGTGGTTTGGGTTGAAGAGCTAGGTTTCCAGGCATGTGGAGTGTTCTCTCTAGGTGAGATAATTGCTGGGAATAGTTTCCCTGTGTGCTAGGATAGTAGGTGATGAACTCTTGAGAAACCATGTGTTCCAAGTGCCATAGAGCTATGAGACTTCTTGGCCATCCTATTTCTAAAGCCCTAGAAGGGAAGCATGACAACTGAAGGAATGCTGACCAGAGAAGGGACTGCTGCTAGAGTTGATACAAGAACCTATGATTTTTTATGTTGTTGGTTAGACCTTAGTTTGACTAGGTATCCTTTTCCCTTGCGGAGTCAGAGCCGCAACTTGGGGGTGACCTACTGTTGAGAGCATATGAAAAACAAATTTTATGGCCGGGAGGAATGTCTGAGCTCTGCATGTATTTGGTCATTTACAACAAAATATAAGTGCTCTTTTATATGTTTTTATGTGCCAATTACTATGTGTATGTTATGCTAGTTCTGTATGCTTTAATTGCATGATGTTATTATTACATATTTGTTGCATATGAAGGGCATATTAAGTTAACAAATGGTATCAGAGATAATTTTCAAGTTGTTGGTAATGGGGAACATTACGTTGTAGTTAAAGAGAAGATGATTTTTGTGTGGCACAACCCATATTGGGGCTAGGGATGTTACATTGTTGTATCATCTCGGTCACCCCTGAGCTAGGGATATGAATCTACCAAGGCAAAGGATACCTATCCAAACAAAGGTATGACCAACAACATAAAACAATATAGGCTCAGGTGTCAACTCTAGTAACAATTCTCAACTCACAACCTCTCATTCCCCACAATCTATCCCAGCCAAGAAAGTGTACCCCTTCTATGCTCAACAATCCTTCAGTTGTCCCATTTCCCTTCTAGGGATTCAACAACATTCCATCCAGGAAGTATTATAATTCTATGGCACCTGGAACACAAGGTTTCTCAAGAGTTCAACACCCACTAGCCTAGCACACAAACAAAATATTCCCAATAATTCTCTTACCCATAGAAAATTCTCCATAAGACTGAAAATGTGTGTTTCAACCCAAACCACCAAGGATTTACTGGGCAAAAATCAACTTCAACTCACACTCTCTAGCCTAGGTATGGATGATGGAAATGAATGAGTGAATGGTGGAATGAATGATGGAATTACACTAATTCCCAACACTATATTTGCATGATCTTAACTTGACACTTGTCACCCCTAATATCTTCCTTTGACTCCACTTGGTAATTCATTCCCAACCTTTAGGAACTTAGGATAAAGTATATCACATGAATTTAGACTTAGGAAAAATATTATATTATTCCTTGGCTTATTCCCCCTTAAATTAACCCCTCTTCCTTAATCCATTACCCACCTTTCCCTCTCGTGGATTCCTAGCCCCCCATATTCTTTCATCTGACTTGGTCTGCAACAATGATGTATTTTATTAATATAATCGAGTGTGATTACATATTACATTTTCTAGGCTCATTGGCCTTTTGGATCATAGGCTCCTGGCCTAATTCACACTGTCACTCTGGTCTCAAAACAGATATACACAAAGACACTCTATCCAAAACATCCTTGGCTCACCAACATATATAACATATGTACATTTTTAATTGGGGTTCAATCTAGGGGTATTACATTCCCCTCACCGTTAATTATATAATGTCCTCAGTGCATTATATACACATGTACAACAAAATTATTCAAAAATGTACAAAAATATGCGGCTACTCCTCCCGCATGGAATCCTCGTGCTCCCATGTTGCATCTTCATGACCATAACATGTCCAATGGATCTTTACCAACCCTATTACTCGCTTCCAAAGCAACATGAATTTTTTTTCCAATATGCACACTGGATGAACTTGAAAGTCTCCTTATTTCTCCACCTGAATCACATTCCAATCAATTATATGATTAGCATCAGGAACATATTTTTTAAGAAAATACACATGAAACATATTATGTATGCACATGGATGCAGGTAGTGCAAGCATGCATGCAACATGACCAATCCTTTCCAGGATCTCAAATGGTCCAAAGTATATTGCTTCTAGTTTTGGGAAGCTTCCCAATTTAAGTGAACTCTTCTTAGCTTTCAATTTCAAGAAGTCATGCTTGCCCACTTTAAATTCTCTGTGTGTTCTGCCTTTGTCTGCATAAATTTTCTGTCTGTATTGAGCAACGTATTAAATGTTGGGGTTGTGAGGGATATCACCTGTACATATATTTCCCTCATATAGGTGAAAGAGTGAAGACTGTTCACAATGTACAATAGGATGATACAATTGAAGACATGGGTAGAAGCATGCCAAGGATCTATGTAGCCTTGTACAATAGGCAAGCTGAATTTTAGTCTCATATGATTGAAGTGGAAGGTAAGATCAATGATCAACCTATATCTATTTTAATTGATTCAAGATCTAGCCATAGTTACATTGATCCTAATCTTGTTGAAGTATTTCATTTTCAAATAATCAAGCTTGGAAAATCTTGGCTAGTTCAGTTAGCTACATGAGCTAAAAGAATAATCAATGAGTTGGTTAAGGATTGTCTAATGGACATGAATGGATTGAGTAAAAAGGAAAATTTGAACATCATACCTTTAGGTTCATATGATTTCCTAATTGATATGGATTGGTTGGACATGTATCATGTTGTCCTAGATTGTTATAACAAAATATTCATTTGTTTGGATGAAGAAGGGAAATTGAGGATAGTTTAGGGTATTCCAAGGGAATTTTGAGGGCACAAACATCATTTTTAGGAGTTCTAATTTTTGAGACTACACATGTCATAGGAACCACATAGACTATTTTTATATTAAATAAAATATCTCAAGGAGACCTTTCCAATGAGCTATTCTATTCACAAAACAAAGCTCGTATGAGGAAGTTACAGTGGAAAACAATGTAGGGTATATTTTTAGTACCGGTTGACTTCCAAAAATCATAACTCTTGGTTTAGAAGTCAATTTTGGGAACAAGAGAAGTATATGGAAATATCATGAACCATAGAAGACAATCATGGAGTTATATTAGGAATCTGGGTACCATTGTACAGGAGGAGGTAGAAGACACCTGTAGCATTTTGTACCAAAAATGAGTAAATGGGTAAAGTTCAAATGACTATAATTTTCTTCTTAGAACTCATAATTGAAAAAGGAGATAGTCATTGGAAAGGTATTAGATAGAGGAATCCTGATATGCACCCAAAAATATAAATTGAGTAGTAAAATTCATAAGCAATCAGAAATAATAATTATGGTGCACTTAATGTTAAGCCCTAATTTGTGCCACACTACCCTTAATTAGGGCATATTACATTAGTATTGTTATTTTATTTATGTCATCTTGGGTCTATTAGTTGTAATTGTGAATTCATATGATGTATAAGGAGGTTTCTCCCTTGAAGAGGCTTATTATCTGAATTTCTCTCTTTTTCAAGGCATTGATTACTTTTTCTGAGGTTTTTATGCTATTTTGATATTTGGTTCTTAACATTTGGTATCAGAGCTAGACACTCCTCGGGACTGGCTTCTTCAAAACAAGTCTTCTTGTAATTTTTGATAGAACTTTTTTTTTTTTTCTGGAAGGTTTCAGTACCTGGAATTTATATGGTGTAGAAGAGGAATATAGAGCTAACTTGGGTCCAAATTTCAGATCTTGGTTCGTTATATTTTTGGAGATACATTCTGTTCAAGTTAGGGTTTTTGACTAGTCCCGAAACTAGTCTGAAACAAGTTTTCTTGGAATTTTCGCTCCCAAATGTTTTTGAATTGATTTCAGGTTCTAAATTTTTTACGATACAAAGGTAGAATAGTGAAGTATCTTTTGTACAAATTTTATCCCTTGATTCATTGTAATATGAATGTTATTCCATGAAGAAATTAGGGTTTTTGGATGGTCCAGATTTCAGTCTAAAATATGTGTTCTTGGGAAAAATGTTATATCTGAAGCTACAAATCTCCAAATTGAGTGAGGCCTATTCCATTGGTTAGGGTAGAAAGCTAAGTTTTTATGGTAAAAAATTCATATTCTAAAGTGAATAGAGTAACACATGGAAGTCCGTACAAGTTCACTCTCTTGAAAGGGAAAAAAATCATCACATCTTGGGAAAGTTATCATAAAATTCTATTGGAGAATCCAATCTTGGTCGAAACTATGGGGTTGGAAAGAAGACACATCAAGATTGCTCAGGTAGAAATTTTAGACATCAGAAGGGCCAAAATTGCAGAGCTACAATAGAAGAAAGGTTAGCTAGCAGAATAGTCTCCAAATAAGGGTTTTAAAAGGTGTGTTTTTTTCTTGGAAATTTGCATATATTTTGACTAGAATATCCAATTGGGGTGATTCAAAAAGTGGAATAAAGTGGGATAAAAGGAGTATCACATAAATTTGGGAGAATCTTATGGTTTTTAGATACAGATGTATTCCGACGTATTTAAACGTAGGAGATGCCGTTACTTGTCAGCGCTACAACCTGGGGACTATGTGGTTATTCCACGTATCTAAAGTATATCAGAAGGTCCCTTTCGAACAGTTGCACATTAGATAAGAATACTATGGATTTAAGCTCCCATGTACCTAGAATATATTAGGAGATCCCCTAGAATGTTGAGACCAACCGAGTAAACCATTTGGCCATCTTGTTTCTATAGTACACCGAGAACAACACTCGAGGAGATCACTCTCTAGTACCTAGGTAGTCAGATAGTACGGATAAGGGCATGGTCAAGCCTCCTTAGTTAGTTCCCTGAGATATTGGGCTGAGCACTATTGTTGAACCCCACATGTATATCAAAGAGCTATAGCACCTGATACTCCCTTGCCTGTGAGGACCTCTGCCTAAGCCAATTAGGAATTCCTACCTTGCAGTGATACTTGGCCAAAATGCCACCAAAAAAGGGAACTTCTACACCAAATAATCCATGAGATAGTCCTACTTGGACCCTTGATGAAGGTGAAGAAATGCACAAGGACATAGATTATTTACAAAAGAAGGAAGTAACAAAAGATAAACTAAAAAGGATGGTGGATTCAACTAAAGCTAAGATGGAAGTGATGCTGAATACTAAGATGGATGGATTAAAATAGGAGATCATGGAAGGGTTGAAAAATTTGCTAATAAATTTTAGTGTTTCATGGAAACCTGCACAAGAGACCTAGATAAAGCATACATAAACAAAGCTTATCAAGAAAAGGAAGAGAGATACAATATGAAGAATCAGAATCAATGTATATTATGATCTATTCAATGAGCGAGTGATATTCACTCATATAGGCAATGGCATCCTATAATTATGAATGCATGAATAATAGTGATGGTATAAAATTAGAAAGTATAAAATAGAACTAGTCAGTTAACTCCCACTGAACTAGTGTGCCAAAAATAGAAATTTCTCCAACACCCCCCCTGAACATCACTATGGAGTAAAAAATGAGTCCCGACTACTAGGCCATATTAGTTACTCATGTAAAATGCAACTAATGAAAAATGAATAAAAATTAGGAAAGAGGGAAAACCACATGGGAACCCCCCCCCCCTCAAAAGACAATGCATCAAAAGAAGAAAATGACAACTGCTAGGAAACTATGTTCTTCATTGCAAGACAATCCCGCAAAGTCTGAAACTTTTGCTCACTGAAAGTCTTCGTGAATATGTATAAATATTTATGGATTTGATGAATTCCTTTAGCAACCTGTTAGGCCTTGTGCCTCTTGATCCTGTGGACCCATCTACACTTGAAAATATTCCTTTCTGGTGGAAGTGGAACCTGAACCCAAGTCTGATTCTTTAGGAGTGAGTCATACTCCTTTTGCATGGCTTCTTTCCATAATGGATTACCCACAACCTCACTATAAAGTTGTGTATCAGAAGATTGAACCATATAGAAAAGCATGGGCATCGCGGGTTCTGAAGCTAAAAGTAGATGAGAAGGCTCCTCATGCTGAGATCAATTCCTCCTCGAATCCAATGGATTCCATGCAAGGTTTCCTACTTCCTAAAGTGTGGTCTATGCCTTCTTGAGCATTTGATGAATCTTCGACATTGGCTTCTTATCTAGTTGTACTACCTTCTTATTTCTATGTACATAATCTAAGTGTATGAAATCATCTCTGATGTCTGTAACTGATGGAAGCACAAGAGTATATGCATGTTTCACTAGAGGTGCATGCAAAGTACTCTCCTTATGTGTAATTATAAAAGAGGAGTCATCATTAGAAAACTTAGTGAATTTATACAACCTTGACTTGTGATCCACCTCACTTGCAATGATGGAATTGTCATGCATGTCAATTACTGAAAATGAATATGATGTAAAATCAACCTTTTTACCTTCCTGAGTGATATGATAAACTGAGAGAAGATTTATAGAAATATTTGGAACATGTAGAACATTCTCAAAACTGCCATTGTGGAGTTCCCCTCTCCCCTCTCCTGCAACTGCTACTGGAATATCACCCCCCATGAGAATAGCGGGTCTTGAGCATGGAATCAAAGAAGAGAAAACTTCCTCTTTCGTTGCCATATGATGAGATGCACTAGAATCTATAATCCATGAATAAGATGAGGAATTAATTGCAAAAAGAGCATGATGATTATCTTTCTTAGGAGCAGGATCTTCTTCCTTCTTCTTCTTGACTCCCTCTGGAATGAAGTTTCCAAGGTTTTTTGCTGAAGTTCCTATGCCATAAGATCAATATTTTTCTTCATGCATGTGGATTATTCATGATTTGATTTATTGCAGTAAGTCCACTGCTTTCCCTTCTTCTTCTTCTTAGAATATGAAGAGTCTTTGGAACTTGAAGAATCGTTAAAGGGTTTGGAATATCCCTCCTTCTCGTTCTGTTTCTCCTTCCTGTTCTGTTTGGATGATCCTTTTCCATCATGCATGGTGAGTGCATTTTATTTGGGATCCTTGATAAGGCCCATATATATGAGATTTGCCTTCTCTTGCGTGAGAGACTCAATAAACTGAGCTAGCGTAGGCATTTTCCAATTTTCTCCAAAAAGACATATGCCAGAATGGAAATTGGAGACATATACAACATATTCTGCTCCTAGCTTGGCAAATATTGTTAGAATAAATTGTTTTTCTTGTGTAGAATTGTCAAAACCACATTCACCCAAGTTCAATAGAAAATATTTAAATTTAGTAAATAAATCCTGTATATTATCAAAGCTTTTAGGTTCTAAGGTATTCAACTCTACCTCAAGCATATGACCTCACATCTCATCCTGCTTTCCAAAGAGTCCTTCCAATGTGGTCCAGATCTCATTTGGAGTCTTGTAGCTGACAACATGAAACCATAAATCACTAGAGATGAAATCAAGAAGTAGTCCTGTGGCCTCATCCTTACGGTTCACCCATCTGGTCTTCTCAAGCGCTGAGGTAGGTTCTGGTTCTGTTGCCATCATCAAATTATACAGTCATTTTCTTTTGAGTTGGAATGTGGCCTTTGGATTCCATTAAAAATAGTTTTAGGTGTGAGTATTATCATCGAACTTGATTGAAGAAGTTGCATCACCTCCATCCCTGCTATTGATCCTGAAAACCCAGATCGTGGATTTCGAGATATGAATGATGGTGCTATGACAACTATAGATATGATAAAACAACTATATATATTAAAATATGATGTTGGTTTTGGCAATTTTTGGTGAGCATGAGCATCCCTATGTTATATGTCTCTAGTCCAAATTTCAGCCTGACCCAGATCGCAGATTTCGAGATATGGCTATTTTACTGCAGAAACCCAATTTTCTAGAGGGCTGTTGAATCGTCACACTCTAGAGAAGGAAAAAGTGTGACGATGTTGAATTGTCACATCCTAGTGAAGGACATAGTGTGACGATTGTGAAAAACTAAATCGTCGCACCCCATATGAAGAAAAAAGTGCGACGATGTCACACCTTGGTTTAGGCCGCGATGATTGCAGAAAAACTGAATCGTCGCAACTTTCGATAGGGATAGGCCGCGATGATTGCAGAAACTAGGTTTTCTCAAATCCTGTTTCTCTCTTCTTTGGATTGTTTGGGTTGCTCCAAGCAAATCAACTTTGATAACATGTCAGTGTTTCATGGAAACCTGCTCAGGAGTCTAGATAAAGCATACACAAACAAAGCTTATCAAGAAAAGGAAGAGAGATACAATATGAAGAATGAGAATTAATGTATATTATGATCTATTCAATGAGTGAGTGATATTCACTCATATAGGCAATGAAATCCTATAATTAGGAATGCATGCATAATAGTGATGATATAAAATTAGAAAGTCTAAAATAGAACTAGTCAGTTAACTCCCACTGAACTAGTGTTACTCCCATTGAACTAGTGTGCCGAAAATAGAAATTTCTCCAACAATAAAGAGGCCACCTGAAAGTGATAATGTATCCCATGAAATTCATGATGAGGACACAAGGAAGATGAATCAATACTGGAGAAACTCCATCTTTGGGTTGAAGACCAACCACTTTCCTAAGATCGATATGAGAAAGTTTGATGGAAAGGATCCAATCACATGGATATTCTAGATGGAGCAGTTCTTTGATCTACATGATGTGCCTAAAACACAAAAGGTATGAATTACATCCTTATATTTAGAACCTAATTAGTTTATGTGGTATCGATGGATTTTTTCTCACAAATCACTTGTCACTTGGACAATTTTCACGAAATAAATGATAACACACTATGAGGATACAAGGAGCAATACCTTTTTCAACCAATTGATAAATCTCAAGCAAAAGGTTTCAGTTCTAGAGCACATTGAGAACTTCCAAATATTGAATATAAAGGTAATAGATATTCTAGATGAGCACTTTATTGATGCCTTTTGTTGGGCGCAGGTCAGTTTTGAGGGGAAAGAACGACGTGTAAGGCAGACACACATGTAGGAAAATAATCATGTGCAAAACAAACACACATGCAAAAGGGGAAGGCACATGAGGCACGCATGCAAGAAGACCTAGCCATGATAGGGTTAGGTTTTTGGTAAGAGAATTTAATGGCTAGTAATCCAAAAATATGTATAAGTAGGTACCTAGGAGGTCTAGGTCATGGGGTTGTTTTTGGGTGTTGTTCGTTGTTGTTCTTTTTGGGTTGGTCAGTGTTAATGTGATGTTATAAAGACATAATGACTGTGAATCCGATACATCGTGTAGGCTATTGAGTTGAGGAGAGGAAATAAGGGAGATCTTGAGGGTTATATCACATGTTGAGGAGCTTGGTGTGATCTAGTCCGCCACATTGTAGATCTCGAATTGTTTTGATGGAGATTTGTAATGTACAAGGTGCTGTAGTTTTGGAACCATAATAATAAAAGAGAAGAGAAACCAAATATTTGTGGACATAGCCTAGGAGGTGTGAACCATGATAGATCATGTGTTATGTGATTGAATGTTGTGTATCTCCTTTGTTGTTAATGATTAGATGTTAGAATACATATGAATGACTTAGTTGGATATGGAAATTTGCATGTATGAGTAAGAATGATAGATTGATCAAGATAAGATGAATGTTAGATTAAAAAAATAAAGATATTAGAGTAATCACAGATGCCCACTCATTTCCCTGGCTACAAGCACCAGAGCATTGTAGCCACCCATAAGAACTATCTTGGGTGAGACTGCGCAGTGCATCCTGTGCGTTGTGTTTCCTTCTGGTTTACCAGGAGGGCCAATAGTATTAGGGGGGTTTTGTTGGAAACCATAGTAGATATGAACCTGGGCCAACCCAAGAATGGTAGCTAGATTTAAGCATAACCAACAAATGGTTCCGTTCTCGGTTGGAACAAAAAGGGATTGGGTGAATGAGATCTGTAGAAGAATCATGAAAATAATGTCAGATTTGATGACACAACATTTAAATAATGAGAACATAGAAGGGGATGTTGAGACTATGGAACCCAACGAAGGTAGAGATTGAGAGCTGGTTGAAAACAGAGGAGCCAGAATTTGCGCAGAAAGATAACAGAAACTTGAAGTTAACATCGCGTAAATATTTGGAGAAGTACGCATTTAGAGACTTGCATGAAGTATTTTTTTGTGATTTCCCACATGTATTGTAGGAGTGGATATTGAGGTTGAAATACAACCACCCTACAAATTGGATTAGACAACTATAATGGAATCCTGTTGAGATCGCGCAGTTACAAAAAGTTGATAATAAATTTATGTGCACAGTAGATTTTTGGTTAGAAAACATTATTGCAGGATTTATCATAGAGTTTGCAGTAGACACTGTGAAGTATTATAGTGAAACAGAGAAAGAGTTCCTGAAGGGACCTCTAGGTAGGTATATCAGATCATTGTATACTTCCATTAATATGCTACTGTATAACAAAGGTGTAATGACAATGGCCTCATAAAACTAAAATTCCTCGCGTGCATGGGGGAAGGGGGGAAGCGCTGACAAGAGACAGAGAAATGGAGGAAGAGATGGATAAAGGAAAGAAGGAGGATGCCTAGGATCCAATCATGATGGAGGAATACTAGATCAAACAGATCATGGAAACAACTGGAAGAATGCGTAGTGGAGTACCATACCAATATAAGATGAACAAAAAGAAGAGAGAAATAGCCATGAGGGAAGGCTTGGCAAGTGATGAAGAAGAGGTAGAGGATCTCTGGGATGTGGAGCAGATTGAGGGAATCTTACACCCGAAATATGAAAGGAAGATAAGAGGTCCAAGAGCAAAAACTGGAGGAAAAACTCTTATCCATATCAGTGTCAGTGTGGAACCCATAAAACCATGTGCGACTAATACACCAGAAAGAACACCACCGTTTAGACAACTAAATTTCAGTGGAACAAACATAACATGAAGTACATCTACACAAGGAGCAATAACTGGGGGAGCTATTTCAGGAATTATTAGTCAAGGATCTACACCACACGGAGGTAGTAGTTCAACATTCAGGATGGAAGGACATGATCCCACCATCAGGTTACTGGAATTCAAGGGAGAGGCATCAGAGGACCCTGAGAAGCACTTGTTTATCTGTGAAAATACATGGGAAGCAAAGAAAATCATAGATGAGGATACCAAACTTTCACAATTAGCCATCACGCTAAGAGACCGTGCACTGGATTGGTACATGAGATTAGTTGCAAACATTCCACTAGGAAAAACCAGAATGATTGTGGATATCAAGAAGCTGCTGATAAATGAATTCCATAAGCCTAGATCAGAGGATCAGTACATGAATGAGATGATAGAGATCAAGAAGAAACCAGGAGAATTTGTTTGGGATATAGATCAGAGATTCAAACGGTTGAAGGGAAATTTGAAGTATGTTATGATAGATATGAAACATAGACATCTATTTGTGAATTCACTACTACCACACTTGAAATACCCTTTGAGGCAGAATAAGTTTCAGACCGAGGTAGAGGCTATGCAGGAAGCCTTGAAATTAGAAGAGAACCAATATCAGAAGACATATCCAACAATAGAGGAGCTCATGGAGGACATGAAGAATCTAACATTTCAATTAAGCCAGAACATGGGTAAGGAAAAAAGATAAGTCGTTTGATGTACCACATGTAGGACATAAGGACATAATAAGAATGAATACCCAACATTCGCGTAGTACATGGAAACATGAACGCTAATCCATTTCCTGAAAAGAGGAATATGGTGTGAGAAATGTAAGACACAGGGCCATGATCCATATCATTGTCCAATGATGCAGAAATAACAGAAAGTGCCTAAGAGTTCATATTGCAACTTTTTCAAGTCAGTAGCCCATGATGACAAAGATTGCAAGACAATGGAGTTGATGAGGGAAAGAACATCAGAAACCTATAGGGTACATGAAGAGATGATGATAGGGAAAGATGCACCACAGTTTAACCAAGTACCAACCCCATATAACACTGCGCCACAACAATATAACACTGCGCAACCACAGTATAATACCGCACAACCACAGTATAATCCTACACAATATAACTAGGTTCCACATTACAACACACTACGAGGAGATCGAGCTGGATATAGAGATGGAGGATGAGGAAGAGGAGGATTTGGAAGAGGCAGATGATCGGTGGTATTCCATGAATGTAAACATCCAGGACACTATGCAAGAGAATGTCCAGTTCCACCTGTGACATGTATGTATTGTCGCATATCTGACCATGACACAAAAGACTGTCCGACACTATTGGGGAAGATCCAGTAAAAGAGAAATCAGAACAATTAGAATATTCAGTGGATTTCTGCAAAAGCAAGGAATGATGGAAGAAATATCAACATAGTTATGTGGGGAGGAGCTAAGACATGAGATGACGTAGTAAGACAAGGTCCAACACAAAACCAATGGGTGAAGAAGAATGCCGAACCACAGAAGCAGTTTGGTGCACAGAACGAAAAAGGAGATATTCAAGCAAGATAGACAAGAATTCTTGAAGCCAAACATTGCATCTACATCAAATGCACAACATACTCAGGATGTACCAACGTACGAGATGCCATCATCGCTGGATCACACTAATGAAGCACAACCCCTAAGAAAAATAAGTACCATAAAGGATTTTCTGCAATCCTGTGTTAAAGTAGTAAATGATCCATCATCTGTTAAAGTGTTACAAAATTTGTTAGAAAGATGTAACACAAATTTAGAGGGAAATCTAGAACATAAAAAAATTAATCATCTGCATACGAGGAGGAGGACAAGCAGAGAGTTCAAACTGAATGCCAACATTGGATATTTCAACATGGGGGATATTATATTGGATTTAGGCTCCAAAGTGAATGTACTACCCAAGAAGACATGGAAATATATGGGAGAGCCCACATTCTAATATTCACCTGTTCAGCTGAAACTAGAAAATCAACGAGGGTTCTACCAATTGGGAGGCTAAAGGGTGTGACAGTAGATCTGGATGGAGTGCTCACTAAAGTCGATTTCAAAGTGATATAAATAGTGGATGCACAACACCTTACCCAAAAATTATTGGCTTGGATTGGGTGTTTGATAATCATGCCATAATCAATATGAAGACGAGGAAGATGACATTTGAGTAATGAGAGTACAGATTCGTTGCACCATTAGATCCATTAGAAGGAGAAACGTTTGTAGAATGCACTTGTTTAGACCTGGAGAAAATTAACCAGTTATAGAGAACCACCACGTGAGAAGAAGATTATGTGAATCCAATTGCAGATGGGGCACTCAGTTGGAGAAGCATCACATCATGCACGCCAGACTCAGATATAGGGTTGGATAATTGGTAGTAGAGATTACATGAAGTCTCCACAAGAAGGTGCGCAAGAGTAGACCACACAATAATATGGGTAGGTACAAAGATAAGAGAACCTCCCATCTTTCATGGGGTTAATGACTTAGAAGAATTCCTAAAAAGATACAAATATGAAGTGTTAGAAAATTAGAGGCTCTTATATCTAGATATATTACTCAAGGAAACACCTGCAAGATGGTGGGGTGCGCACAAAGAGACAGTGAAGGACTGGTACCAATGTAAGCGATTACTACACATCAGATTTCACGCAAAACAGGGAAGAAACCAACTACAGAGATATGATGGACATGGGACACTAGTCGAACACTTGGAGAAGTGAATAACACTATGGAGAATGACACCACCTGAAGAATGGTCTCATCACTTTATTCACACATTGGAAGGAATTCCAACAAACTGGTATGTAGACCAAGAATTGCATAGAGGCACTGCATAATGGACATCATTGTAGAAAATTTTTCTAGTCACTTTCTCATTTGAACATGAGAACCCCAACATGGATTCAAAACTCAAACAAATTATAGGGGAAATATTCATTTAAGAACTAGAGGTTGAACTTATAATAGAGTATCAACAACAAAACAAACAGATAGTGAAAGAACTACTGTCATGCTACCATGTGCAAGAAGAAGAACCAGGCGAAGATGACCCACGCAACATTCAAATTTCAGAAATTGAAGGACACAGGGAGGTGGAAGGTCCATCTCTCGAATAAAAAGCATTTTCTACACCAATCAAGGTGAATAAAGTAAATATCGGGACAAATGACAATCCCAAGATGGCCAGTATTGGAGATTACTGGGATGAACAAAAAGTAGAAAGAATAACAAAGTTGTTGCACGAGTATAGTGAC